>PVHP010009815.1:0-49326 GCA_004024765.1 Zapus hudsonius | reverse complement strand
AAAAAAAAAAAAAAAAAAAAAAAAAAAAAAAAAAAAAAAAAAAAAAAAAAAAAAAAAAAAAAAAAAAAAAAAAAAAAAAAAAAAAAAAAAAAAAAAAAAAAAAAAAAAAAATGGTGTGAGAGGACAAAAGGTGTCCTCTAAACCTTCCCAGAAGAAACAACTTCTTGGATTCTTCACCAAGTTTACCTTCTTGTTAGAACTATACTAGTCCTTGGATTTAATTGTTTTGGCATCGTCTTTCATCATGACCAGGATCTTAAAGAAACTTGTGACCTATTAATGTGATCTGTATTTTAATCAATTTTTAGGGTTGGTTTTCTTCTTCTTTCTTCTTTTTTTTTTTTCTTCTTCTATAAAACCTTTAAAGCATTCTAGGAAAATTTGATTCCAAATGCACTCCTGAGGATAAAAGTGTAATGCAGAACCATTTTCCAGGTTGTAGTATTCACACCACAGCCAGTTTTGTTAATCATAACAAGCTGTGATTGAAGTGTTTCCAGAGTAGCAAGTTGGAGAGCAGGAACCCGCTTTTCATTTAAAGGCCACTCACATTTTAAAACCAGTTTATAAATAGCTGTGAATCGTTTTCTTTGTTTATTTGGTTAATCGATTTTCGGACGTAAATGTGCTGAATCTATTTCTAGAAATAGTTATTGATTTTTTAAAACTTCTTTAAATATCAGCCATATAAGTTGAAATTTATAAATTTAATTAAATTAAAATACTAATATCCCAAGACTTCAGTGTTCCTTCAGTGTTTCTACTTGCTTTTGAATAAAATTAGATATTAAAATAATCAGTCTAATGGCATTCACTATGTCTATTTTACATTTTACAATTTTGCTTGTTGTTGATTTAATTGCTCTCCCCAAATTATTTTAAATATGAAATGGTAATACTTTAGTAAATTATAAATAAATTAATCCTCATGAAATTTTTTTCATGTTCACATGGAAATATTGTATTTCTAGGTTATGCATAGCTACTGCAGATGTCAAATGAACTAGTAAGATTGTCTAGTGATACTGGCAGATTTAAACCTGTGTTTATAAAGAAACAAAATGGACTTTAAAATCTTACTCTTCTGTACATGTAAACAGATTTGCTGTCCCTTCTTTGAACACTTCTGGTGTTTTGAAGATGCTGCCCTACTGTCTCCTCCGTTGAAACTTTCACACATGCAACTTTTGCCAGCCTAAGTCTTCACCTCTCTGAGCCTGATGCTTTCTGTCCCTATCTTCCTCCTTTCTTCCCTCTCTCCTGTTAGGCTCTTTTCTTACTTAGTCAAACTTTGATTCATTTCTGTGCTTTGAGTCTTTCTTTCTTCTGTAATACCATATGTGCCATTAATTCCATAAAGTTTGCTTTTAGTTTTTGAGAGATAGGCATCTTCTGTGTTTCTAAGTAAGTAGGAATTCATTAATTTATTCCCTAGCTTCTTGGGTCAATTTTTTTCATATTATTGTGGACATTTTCTAATTCTTTGCACTCTGGATTTTATTTTTTAAAGATAAGTTAGTAATATGAATTTTGCTATGTTGAGTAGTGAATATTTAGGTATTCTGTTTTATTGATTATGAACTTTACTGTATGAAGACATTGTATATAGAATGTTCTTGAACATAACTTTTTGAAGTTGCTAGGAAACAAACTGATTTTTTTGTGGTCTTGCTTATAAGATTTATTAGGCAGTGCAAAAGCAACGCTTATTCTAGCTTTGTTCTTTCTCTTGATAAAATAAAGTACTACCTTTTAAATTACTTGTCTCTAGAATTATGGTTTTCCTCCCTTGCTATTAGATTCTGTGTAAGTGACAGATGCTGTTCTCTCTAAACTGTGTGTAGCTCTTTCTTCAGTTTGCTTTGAGTGTGAGGCCAGCCTTAGATACATAGGAAATACCAGGGATTCCAAGGTGATATAGAAAACTCTACCTCAAAAAATATGTTAACATAAAAGAGATTGGTCAATGCTTCATTTATGTTTTGATTTTTTTTTCATTTTTGTAGGACAATATACCATTATTGAACTGAACGGATACTTGGAGGTTCGTCACCATGAACCGTGCTTTCAGCAGGAAGAAAGGTGAGAAAACCTGGGTGTCCAATCATGATTACTGTGGAAATCAGGCACACATATTAAGAGCTTATTCTTTTTATATCAGTGTTGTATTAGAGCATTTAAGATCCATAAATAATGCTAATTAATATGCTTTGATTTTCCTAAGTAAAGATTGTAGTCACTATATGTAGTTCACAGAATATATGCAGTTTTATGCACTCTGGCAATTATCCTGAGAATTTTCACAGAATAAAATCTGAAATCTAATTCTATTTTTTCTGTGTTGACTTAAATGGCAAAATGTGCAATCATTCAGAATATTGTGTATGTGTATGTATCTAATACACAACTTGTATTACTGATTAATGTTCCATGATTGGTGAGCTATTTGATAGCAACAAGGCTTAAGTATGTTTGTTATTAATATTTAGTTAAGAATTTAAAATGAATATAACTAAATACGTCATATTCACTAGTAAAGGAGTAAAAGAAATAACTAGGCTGGAGGGATGGCTCAGAGATTAAGGCACTTGCCTTCAAAGCCTAATGACCCAGGTTCAATTTCCTCAGTACTCATTAAGCTAGATGCACAAAGTCATGTGGAGTTCATTTGCAGGGGATAGAGGTCCTGGCATGAGTTTTCTCTCCTCTCTCCTCTCTCTCCTCATGCAAGCAAATAAATAAAAACGTTTTAAAAATGAAATAACTAATTGCTTACTACTTTTGGGGTACATAAAAACATAGCACCTGACAAAGCATTTCCAACTACATGCATCAGTAAGGAATATTTCATAGTTTTTATCTAGTTTTATCAGTGACATAAAAACAGCATATCCTGCCATTTCTGGAAGGAGTTCTCTAGTGGAGTGCACAGGGTTCTCTCCAAAATCTACTATCAATGAACAGAGAAAAAAAATACTTAAATTAAGCTATTCAAACTTATAGATGACTTTAAGCAGGAAGGTAGGATTATAGATGCTTGAGGATGAGTAGTGATAAACAATTGGGTCATACTCTACACTATTAATTTAATTTGATATTGTAAATTTCCACAAGGGTCCAGAAAAAAATCTCATTATTATATTATTTCTATACAGTGTAGGTAGTTTGAAGTTATTCCTTAAGGTTAAAAATGCACAATATTAACTTTAAGTATTCAATTATCTAATAACTTGCAAATGTACAGTTCAGAACCCAGGACTAGCAGGTTGTCTTCTATTTCTTGCATTTAGGTTTTACACAAATTTGTGTAAAAGGAGTCAAGGGTAAACTGACACCATGTGCATGCCAGAATTGGAAAGCAAACTTTGGAACTTGAGCACTTTCAGCAGGAAGTATAGCTGAGAACTTTAGTATGCAGAGTGATGACTTTCATTGATTGATGGCTGCCTCAGGACCTAGTTTAATGAAGGACAAATAGGTCTATATTATTATGCCTTTAATTTCATGTAGGAAAAATATAATCTAACGGAGTCCTGTAAAAGTATAATAGAATTACCTAACAACTAAATTTTGTCACTGAAGCAGGAAATTTCAGTCCAAACACTGGAATCTGGATTTGAAGACTAATGTTTCCTTGGGAATCCAGATAACGTGAACTTGAAGTTATTTGTCATGCATATGAAGATAGAACTGTATTGTTTTACTTATGTTTTTGAATAAAAGAAAACCAATGACATTTTTGCAGCCTATAGTGTGTTTCTGATTTCACACATATAGGGGGGTATTTTCTTTTAGTAGTAACAAGGTCTAGAAATCATGATTTGATATATTGAAATATTTATAATAAGGTAATAGAACCCAGACTTTCACAACTCATCATCACCTTCTTTAGGCTGTGCATGGGCTGTCCATGTCTCTTGTCATCTAGCTGGGCTTTGATCCCTGCACTTGGGAGGCAGAGGTAGGAGAGCGCCTTGAGCTCGAGGTCAGCCTGGGCCAGAGCAAGACACTACTTCAAAAAAAAAAAAAAAAAAAAAAAAGGTTACCAGTTTACTTAATCAGTACATGTGGTCCTATGACATAGTTTAGAAACCTAAGGAAAAGTGGAACATTTAATGCATAAAAATAACTATTTATTAAATCTCTGAAACAGAATTACGCAACTATTTTATTAATTAAGCAAGCTAATTCATTGATGTTTTTTCTGCATTTGCTCTAAAGTAGCTCAAAGATTATGTAAAAGGACTGTATTGTGATTTCATCATTTGGAGTTATTTTGAAAAAGTTTTTTTTTAATATTTTATTTATTTATTTTTCAAGCAGAGGGATAGAGAGAGAGAGAGAGAGAGAGAGAGAGAGAGAGAGAGAGAGAGAGAGAGAGAGAGAGAGCGCGCACCAGGGCCACCACCTGTGGGTCTGGCTTATATGGGACCTGGGGAATTGAACCCGGGGTCTTAGGCACTGGAGGCAAGTGCCTTCTCTCCAGCCCTTGAAAACGTTTTTGAATTTTTTTTTTGCTTGTGTGAGTGTGTATGTGTGTGTAAAGTAAGGTGCGGTGTGTGTGTATCTGCACATGTTTTTAGATGATCATGGCCCATGCATGTGCACATGCTTGTGGAGGCCAGAGAATTTCTTTGAGAAGGGGTCTCTTTCTCAAACTGGAACTGTTGTTGACGAGAAAGTCCCAGAACCCTCCTTCCCCACATCCCATTAGACGAGGTCAACAGACGTGTATGTCCACACCCAGCATTTCTTATGCTTTTGTAGAGTAAATTGTGGTCTGTGGCCCCAAGTGGCAAGTGTTCATAAAATGATTTTGTGAATTTTTTAAAAAGTAGTTTTCTATGTTAGTATTCTTTTTGATGTCATTTATCACATCCAAAATAAATCACATAGTAAAAATCATGTGAAACATGATTAATCTAAATACAAAATATATAGCATTTAAACCTCAGTATTTAAGAATTGTTTTCCTTTTCTCGGTGTTTGTGTATACAGTGTGTGCCTGTATGTGTGCATGCAGGTGTGCTTCTATCATAGTACACAAGTGGACATTAAGAAGAACGTGGGTATCAGTCCTCACCTTATGTCTTGTTTGAGGCAGGTTCTCTTGTGTTCATCTCAGAAGAGGCCAGGCTAGTTTGTCTGCCTCTGACTCTGCTCTCAGTGTGGGCATCCTGGGATTAAAGACATTGGTCTTTATGTGGGCTCTGAGAAACTAAAAGCAGGTACTCAACACTTATAGTAAGTGTTTTATCCACTAAACTCTCCCCAGCCCAAGAGATATTTTCTTTTTTTATTCCAATTTTACCATTCATCCAACAACATTTAGTTTTAAATTTAATATGCTCAAAGTATAGGTCCTTTACATTTTGTTAAGCTCTGGTGGTACAAAAATAATAAAAATACTGCATCTTTCCTGATGTGCTCTTAATCTAAATGAAACTTAAATTCGTTGACCCAGCCACCAGAGTGGTTTGACATTTGTCACATATGTTGAAATGTTGGCATTTCTTTCTATATGAGCATTCAATATTGAATAAATGATTGAAAACAGAAGGAAAGAAATGCATTCTAGAATGTCTGTCCCCAAGTCTAAGCCCTGTGTATGTATCTATTGCTTGATTTAGTTCATCTAGTGAACAAATTCCTGCATTCGCTTCTCAAGGTCCAGCCTCATCGATTCTAGTTAAGACCAATAATTTTATCCTTTGATATTTTTTTCTTTTTCCAAAGTATAAATTGGAATGACACTAAAGAATCATTCTAGAGAGTGCCCAGCTTTTAGAAGCATTCTGCCTTGTATGTGATGGTAAACCACTAAAGTACTCATATTGGAATGCTGAGTTCTGTTCCTGGAACTGCAGCTTATCCATTGGTAATTTAATATCACATGACCCAATGTCTGACAAAAAAAAAAACAAATTTTGGCTCTTGGTTTGTTTGGTAGGGGACCGTTCCACATAGAAATTCCCCCATGATACTGATGCTGTGTGATTTATCTTAGAGAGTCTTGCACAGCACACAAGGTATATGTGGAACATTAGCCTACAGATTCTTAACATTCCAGAAGTATAGGCCATTTCCTTTCTTCACTGTCACCCAGTTCTTAAAGCACACATTAGGGATATCAAGTACATTTTTAAAATTTTGTTTTACAATAATTACAACTTAATAAGGCAAATAAATCATTATGAATCCATCATTTCCTTTCCATCTGTTCCTATTTATTGGTTTTCATGATCAAATATTTTAATTTCACTGCATCTATAAAATTGATTTTAATTTTTAAAGCAATGTAAATCATCCACACAAGCACTAATGGAGGCACTGTGTGTTTGCACGTTAAGAAGTCTCACTCCAAACTTTGCACTCAGAAGAGAAGCTCAGCTTTCCTAGTGGAAACCTTTGTCATTAGACTACTCTTTGTCATCATACTTTTAATGATTTGTTAGGAAATTATACTGAAAAATGTAAATAAAGCCAAATAATTAAATGAAAATATAAATGACACAAATATAACAAAACATAAGTAATATGCAATGTAATTATTGTAAAACTATGTAAAAGCCTGTTTTTTTGAATTATTTTATTTATATTATACTATTACATTTTTAACCAATTTTCAAATACTACACTTAAGATTATTTATATTAAACATGTTTGATAGTAGACCTTCAAACATATTTTCCTAAATTTAGAAAAGAGATAATACTAATATTATATTGATTCAGATGACTAGTTGGTTGGTTTGTTTCTGTTTCACATAAGTGCAGATACACATTTGTTTATAAAATGATTACAGTGACTCAGAGTAGATTGCTTTTTATTGTTCTGAGAATTAAGAGCTATAACCTGCAATTCATAACAGCATAAGATGAAAGAAAGATAAATGACTTAAATTACGTAATTTTCATTATACATACATAGCCCATTGGTATTACTGTTACACAGTCTTTAAGAATTCAGTATAATTTGTATTATCTGAAAACTTAAAAGTGAGGACTGATAATCTCCCTCACCACGGCTCTCACAGAGGCATGGCACCCCTCAGTAACAACACACTTGGGTCAGGAGAACCCAGCTGAATACTAGGCTATCCATGGTCCCCTACCACAAAGACTGATACAGACGGCCCATGGAGGAGATATCCAGCTGACTGGGGATGGGGAGGGGGGCAATGAGGAATTGGGGATAACAACTCATTGTTGGCCCACTAAACAATATAACTCATTATGGATAATAAAAAAAAAGTGAGGACTGGACATGGTGGTGCATACCTATAATCCTAGTACTCAGAGGCTGAAGTCGGAGGATGGCAAGTACCAGTCCAGCCTGAGAAGTATAATAAGAGGCAGGTCAGACTGAGCAGTGACACTTTATCAAAAATTAGAGTGATGGACTTTCATTTTACAGAAGGAATCTTATAAATATTTTCTAGGTACATTGTCTTGTTTCTTAATTCAGGAAAATAATCTTGTAATTAGATGCTCTTACCCATCTTGGATTCCTTGAAAGTGCTACATATAGATATGATGCCATAGAAACATGGAACTTAATTTAATACTGTATTTTCTTCATTGCAGACAAAACATGGATGCATACACCTGAAGCTTTATCAAAACATTACATTCCCTATAATGCAAAGGTAAAAATAGTTCATAGGTTATTATTTAATGTTACTTGGTCATGTTATTATTAATAATGATTAATCTTGGAAAATTGCTTATGGATATCCTTTTGACTGTTGAAAAATTATATAAGCAAGCAGTGTACAGTATATGAAGTTGTTTTAATCACCAAAAAAGATTCCTTTATACAGAGACATTGCCTCCCCAGCAACAACACAGAAAGGGGGGTGGACCAGGTTACCTCTTGAGCTAATCATAACCTCTATCCCATGGACTGATACAGTATGTCCACAGAGGAGGGCCCCAGTGGGTTGGGGACTTGGAGGAGTGAAATTGGGGTACAGTCATATTTGCTCATACAATGTATCTAATAATTGATAATAAAGATATCAAAAATAAATCCTTTTTAGTTTCTATTTAAGTCATGTATTTCATGCATGCATTTTTAATATGAGTTATAATGTTATTAAAAGTATTTGCCACGTTAATTCTATGGAAACCTGAACAACTAACAATTCACCTTCTTTTGAAATCATTGTGAAGTTGCACTTCACAGACTAGAAATAAAACTAATTTGTACAGAAGAAAAATGAGGTACAATTTTAATAAATGTAGTCAGCCTCCAAAAATAAGCAAATGAAACTTAAAGGATAAAAAATCAGGAAAGGTGCATTTTTTTTTTACTTTTTGTTAGGAATGTTGTATTTTAATAAAGAAACACAATGAGGGATGGATTGCACAGTGGTTATGGAACCTGCCTTCAGAGCCTAACGACCCAGGTTCAATTTCCCAGTACCCATATAAAGCCAGATGCACAAAATGGCTCATGTGTCTGCATTTCATGGTTCACCCATTTACCCATTTTTCTGTCTGTCTCGCTCTTTCTCTTTCTTCTTGTAAATAAATAAATATTAAAAAAGAAACACAATATCTATCCCATGTCCTGAAAGGAGCTGTTTTTAGAATGTGTACAAATGAATGTATAAATTTACAAAAGATATTAAAAGCAGGTGCTGTTTTGTAGTTAGCATAAAAACAATCTTAGATGTCAGAGAAATCTGAGCCCCAAATTTGAAGAGTAAAAAGTGAATTAGAGTTGGAATTTTGAGCAGAATCCAACCCTGATCAGCTTAATTAGAGACAGCATGAAGCAAATAAGAAATTATAGTACTATTAGAAGAGAACTTAAGGTTCTGTGAGCTACTTAACTCCTCTCTGGATAGAATAAGGTTAGACTTCTGGCTTTTTTTTTTCTGGGTTGTTTTAGGAAAGATAAAATGCTTTATTGAACAGAGTGCCAGTGGTTATTAGCAGGAGTCCCATGCAGTGCCTCTGAATCAGCAGAAAGAAGCAAGCCAGGCTGTGAGAAAAAATACCTCCCCTCTTGCTCAGTGGTCGGATTTATAGGGTGCAGCATATATATATATATATATATATATATATATATATATATATATATATATATATATATATATATATATATATTTTCTTGCTGAGTCTCAGAAAAGAAGATGCTCTAAAATATTTTCTATGTCAAACATATTTTCTTCAAATCCCTATAATGATTCATTGTCAAGGTTTATTATGAAGTTATATCACCAAGGAAAACTCATATTGCCTACCGTTTCAATAGTTATCATATCAACTATTCTAGAAAACTTTATTATTTTCTGCTGCATGCTCAAGTTTTCATAAGAAGAGTACAATTATATGCTTCAAGTGAAACCACCAAAGATTATTTGATTTTATGTAATTAAAATGTGTCATATTGAAAAATTGGTTCGCAAAGATTTGAAAGATTCTATTATAGTCTGCACTATCTTTCGTTCTAAGACTGTGGCTGAGTGTGATAATGGAGAGCAGTGTGTTGACAGGGAAACTGTCACCTGTGCTAAATCACAGGTGCATAACTAATTAATGGGATGGAAACACCTTCTCAGGAAGTGGTCAGCAATCTATGGAAAATGAAGTTAGGTTAGTAGGTTGATTTTATCTGTCTTAATTTGGTTACATCTCTGCATGTGTACCAAATTCCATGAAAATAGTATGAAAATCATTTCTTTTCTAAATTCCCTTCTTTATGGCACTTTGTAGGTTGACATTTTTGTAGACCTATTTGAAGATACATTGTATCTCTTATTAGAGTATATGCTGCATGAAAGCCATATCCATCTTAACCAGAAGTAGCTTCCTCCTAGGAGAAAACATTGCCTGTAGAACTTGAACAACTTGGTTTATGTCCAGACTGTAATGCTTTTATCTGTGTGTCTTTGGACAGATTATGTAACTGTACTATGTCTATAAGCCTTCATGTATAAATAGGGATGCCAATAATAACAATAATTTCTCACTAGAGTCCTTATAAATGAAAGAGAATTAGATGAAATATTAGAACAATAATTGAAATAAAATAACCAAAACAACCACCCAAATATTAGTAATCAGTATAATTTTTACATCTCATTGGACTTATCAAAGTGACAGACACATGTCCACACACATATGTAATGAATTTATGCAGAATATTATTACTAACATGGTACCAAAGTAGGTACATTTCATTCATCCCTATTAGACACCAGGGCTTATTAGCTACTGTTTGTTTACATGAATTAGCTACTGTTATTAGCTACTGTTCATTTTATATGAATGTTACTTTTTTTTTCTTTTTTTAATTCAGTGTGATGGGACCTTCAGATGATGGGAACTTCAGATGGTGGGACTTTTAGATGGCTTGTACATCAGCCTCTTTCCTACTACTATTAGTGGGGCATTAAAGTAGAAAATTAAAAGAAGGTATATGTAAAGGAGACTGTGACATTTTTCTTTGCCTCCAATTTCTGATGAGAGTGATGAGCTGTCTTTTCTGTAATGGTGGAGCACTTGTTAAGTTATTATTCTTTAGGTGTAACCATAATTTTGAAATAAAGAATCATGACTATTTTTTCTATGAAACATTTGTTAAATATTTTATTTTATTTTGTAACATTTTTATTTATGAGAGAGAGTGAGAGAGAGTATGGACACACCAGAGACTCTTGTCACTGCAAACTCTAGACACATGTGCCACTTTGTGCATCTGGCTTTACTTGGGTATTTGGAAATCCCGCAGGATTTTCATGCAAGCATGAAACTCTTTAAACTCTGAGCCATTGTTCAGCAATTAATCCTTAACTTTTCATGAAACATCTCACATTAAGATGTGTATGGATAGGATGGAAGATGTTGTTTGGTGCAAGAACACTTTCTAGCATAAGAAGTAGGAGGTCTTAGGTTAAATTTCAAGCAATACATACATACATACTAATATACATACATACATACATACATGCATACATACATACATACACACATACAGTATAATGAAGACTATGGACTTAAGGAGATTAATTACTATAATATAGGATTTCATGTATCATTACTTTCCTTGTGTTGTAGGGTAAAAAAGTGAGCAAATCATAAAACAAAGAGCAGCATTGACCTTGATCCTTAAAACTGATGTTTGGACTGGAGAAATGGCTCAGTGGTTAAAGGTTCTTGCTTGCAAAGCTTTGATGGCCCTGGGCTCAGTTCCCCAGCACCCACATAAAGACAGATGCACAAAGTGGTAAATGCATCTGGAGATTTTTTGAGATGGCAGGTGTCCTTGGTGTGTCCATATTCACTTTCTCTTCTCTCTAATATAGACATATAAGTAAAATATATTTAACAAATAAACTAAAAACTTACGGTTTCTCTGGGTAATGAAAACAGAATAAGAATAGAGAAGATTAGATGAAAACTAGGTAGGTGACAAGCAGCAAAGTGAAGTAAAAAATTAAAGAGGTTGAGAAAGGAAGATGCGATCACACTTCGGTTCTTCCTGGGATGCTAAAGTTTCCTATATGAAATGGGCACTGTTCTTCCCTAGGTACAGTTGGCAAGGGAGACGGCTTGCAGAATCAGGGAGCTGTGTGATTTCGAAATCACAGGTTAATCAACATTGAAATCCTGAAGCTTCCATTTGGCTTTAAAAGCAAATTTAAAGAACAAAGGAATTATAATTAACCAATAATGTAATGTATATTTCAAGCAGGTGGGAAAACAGAATTTGCTTTTTCCCACAAATAATAAATGCTCAAAAAGACAGAAATGTTTAACTTAACCTGACATGACACACTGCGTTTTTGTGTGTCACATCACATGGTGCCCCATAAGTATACAGGATTTTTAATTAATATCTTTATTATGAGTAAATATATATATATATATATATATATATATATATATATATATATATATATATATATATATATATATATATATATATATATATATATATATATATATATATATATATATATTGTATGAACAACTCTTGTGAAGGTGTCTCCATTTCCCTCCTCCATGTCCCCTACCCACTGGGGTCCTTCCTTGGTGCGCATACTGGATCTGTCCATAGGTTAGGGGTTATGAACTACACCAGAGGTAGCCTGTTTTTATTGTTTTGTTTTTTTGGTCTTTCCTTTTTGTGGGTTGTTGCTGAGGGGGGCAATGTCTCTGGACATTCTCCCCAACCATGGCTCTTACAGTCTTTGCACCCCCTCTTCTGATCCCCTGAGTCATGGTGGGTGAGTTTTAATTCTGCTTTATTATTGAGATCCTAAGTGTTTCTGGACTTCTGCTTTGGGTTGTGTTGGGTATCATTGCTGTCTGTCTCCATTGATCTTTCATTGGTTATCACACTTGCTATGGAGATTGGTCTCCTGTTTGTCTCCTCACTTTCTCATAAGTTTCATTTGGGCCCTGTGCGATAGGCCAGGGGTAACAACCTTCCAGGATGTCAGCCATCATCCAATGTCTTGTTGGTGGAATTGTGTTGTCCTGGGCTCTCTCACTGCCTTCTGAAAAATACAAACAGAGTCTCCATCGGAGAGTGTGATTAAAATTAAAGTTAAATGAGACAACATTGCTATTTTGGCTAGAATCTAATGGATATAGCCTCTCTGTAGCTCTCTGGTAGTAGGAATTTCCCCTAGGGGCCCATGTTCCTATTATACTTATATAAACTATATAATGGCAGGTTTTACAGTAAGGTGTTAGAACTTGAGGATTCTAATGTTTATTTTTGGAAAGCCACATCTTAGCCACTTGCATTTGAAATGCTTAACTAAACCCATTTTGTAGTATTTAAAATAGAGAAATCAGAACCTAGAGATGTGCTATCATTTGCACTCCACAAAAGCAAGCTATAGAATAAGTGTACTGATACTACTAAAATTTTATAGTTACAAAGTTATTTCCCCCTGTTACAGTGATTAGAACATCCTATCCAACTCCCAAGCTATCTTGGTTCAAATTTCTACTTAGCTAATTACTGAGTTGTATAACTTTTTGTCTTTGAATTATTTTTTTAAATTTATTGTCCATAATGAGTTACATTATTTAGTAGGCAAACAATGAGTTGTTATCCCCAATTCCCCACTGCCCTCCCCTCCCCACTCTGCTGGATAACCTCCTCTATGGGTCATCTGGATCAGTCCTTGTGACAGGGGACCATGGATACCCTAGTATTCAGCCAGGTTTTCCTGGCCATGCCTCTGGATAGTCTCCCCCACCATTAGCAATTGATATATATCTTGCTGATTTTAATAGTTTTTTAATGAATATTTAGCATATTATATAAATATATATATATATATAATTAGCAGTATTTAATTAATTATGTGTATTATATGCATAACATATTTAGGACTTATATATCAAGAACATTTAATTAAGAATATATTTTATTATTTTTGTTCTAAGCAGTTTTCTATGAACTTGAGTTGGTACTAGTTAACTTTGAGAATAATTTAGTGTTTGCACTGTTATCTGAAAAACAGAAAAATTGTTTGAAATGTATTTCAGATATTTTATTTTTCTGTTTCCTGAGTTGGCTCCCCCACAGTTTCAGTGGGGGGAAAATGACAGCAGATTGAAAGCTGCACCACCCTGGCGGATTGACATGTAAAAGAAGGTTTTCATCATTCAAGAGAAGTACCATGGTGACTCTACTATCACATTGAGTTACCAATGGCCTTCTGAAGCTAAATGCTGATATGAAGCCTGTCCTGATTGTAAAATCAAGTGTAGAAACAGAGGAAAGTGCATGCATATCTTTGAAATGTGGGTTAGGGAGTCACAAGTTAGAAGTTAACGGAGAGGAAGTTACAGCACTGTGTGACCTAGTGAGTCATGATAAAGAAAGATCTCAGTCTAACTGCATAATTTTACTAATGCTTCTTAAATTATATTTGGTGTCTAAGCCATAAATCGCCCTTCAGTGAAATGTTAATTTTACAACTTGATTGAAACACGCCTCATATCTTAGGAACAAATGCTATCTGCTGTTGTATCAGAAAGGAAAAGAAAATCAAATTGGGAAAGAACTTTTATTCAAATCGAACTCTAACATCATTCAGTGGACATCAGACTAAGGCATGTCACTGGATGCAGTGTGTTGCTGAAACACAAAATGGTTTAGAATTCCAAACGCACAAGAAATTTCAGAGTAGCTTTACACTAACAGTAAACATAATGACTTGTCATTCTTGCTGGCTGTGGATACAGGGATGGGAGGAATGTAAAAAATAAATAAAAGCAACAAGATCTTACTTCAGGCATGGCTGGGGTATTCAAGAGCTTTGACAGAATCCTGTCTTGTTTTTGGGACCTCATGGGTCACTTTGGTCAACAGCTCAGTGAGGGAAGGAGCCAATGACTGGGCCAAGGAGTTGCAGGACTGATCAGTTTTTCATGGGCTTCGACTCTCTCCCCTCCTATTCACAGCCCACTTCTTGCTCAGTATGTAAGTGAGGATTTTATGATTTCGAATCATTTTTGGTTTAGCGTCATGATTAAGTGTCCCCCCATTCTTTACCCCTCTTTCACAAACTCACTTCTCCTGACTGTTTTACTTTAAGGTTAACCTGGTTAGGAATGGAATATGAGGGAGAATATGTGGCTCCCCCCTCAGTAACAACATACAAAGGTGGGTGGAACCAGGTTGACTCCTAGGCTATCTATAAGCCCCTGCCTCATGGACTGATCCAGACTGCCCACGGAGGAGGATATCCAGCTAATTGGGGACAGGGAAGAGGGAAATCGGGGAACTGGGGACACCAACACATTATTTGCTCATTCAGTGTCTCTAATTATGGATAATAAAGATTTTAAATTATTTTAAAAGAAATAAAAACCTCAGCTGCATTCCCTGTCACTCATTTAGCTTATTCAACTATGGGATTTTAGTGAAAGCTAAGGAACCAGTGTTAAAAAAATCTCAGTTTTGCATAAAGTCTTTTTATCTTGAATTTTAGAATTGGGCTTCTACAATGCTAATACATACAATTTATACTCATTTTAAAGAATGAATATGTAAATTAAATGTAAACTGTCATTTTATCCAATAACAAACTCATATATTCTATAATGCTTCTGGGCAATTCTGCTTCTGTAACCATGTGAAATGTTTTTTTATGTGCCAAATCAACACTCATATATTTAAAAGAAATGTACAAATCTGTAAAATGTGAATGTTCCCTAGTAATCTTTGTTCGGAGAAGCTGAAAAGTATTTTTGATGATAAAATTTTGAAAACAGATATAAAATAAGATAAAGTAACTGTATGTTTGTTGAATCATCATGTTTGAATTGTATGCTTATAAACATGGAAGGGTAGATGAAGAAAGAAAAATGACAGTAAACCTTGAGACCTTCTCAATTCTTTTTAAAAAATATTTTCTTTATTTGAGAGAGAGTGAGAGAGAGAGAAAGAGGCAGGCAGAAAGAGCGAATGGGAGCACCAGAGCCTCCAGCTACTGTAAATGAACTCCAGACACCTGCACCACCTTGTGCATCTGGCTTTATGTGGGTATGAGGAATCCAACTTGGGTCTTTCTGCTTTGCAGGCCAACGCCTTAACAGCTAAGCCATCTCTGCAGCCTAAAGATCTTCTCAATTTTTGAAATGAGCTTAGAGAACCAATTTAATTTCTGATAAATATAAGCCTTTTTTAAAAAGGTTACTTAATCACCTGCCTCAACCAAGTTTTCTCACAGAATTGAAGTAGCTGTTGAGTCTTATTTTGCAGGCCATTATCATACACACATATTTTGCTTGTGAGATATTTTTGAAAAGTATTAATGCTGCTAGAAATCATTGAATAGAAACTTAACGCTTCATATCAATGTAACATTTCACTTTGGTGTTACTTTATTTTTATTATTATTTATTAAGTAGAAACTGTGTATGAACAAGTCCCCTGTTGGTACCACCATTTCCCTCCTCTCTGCTCCCATTCCACAGAGGGTCCTCCACAGAGGCTTGCTGCTGTGCACCCTTGGGGTTGAGGGATGTGAGTTGTGCCAGCAGTAGTCAGTCATTGGGTGGGGAGCAATGCCTCTGGATACCCCACCACCACCACCACCATGGATTGTACAATCTTTCCGCCCCTTCTTCTGCAAAATTCCCTCATCCATGGTTGTTGAGTTTAAGTCTACTGTAGTGTTGAGCTCTTAGCAGCTTCTGAAATTCTACTTTGGAATGTTTTCAGTATCCTTGGTGGATGTCTCCATCATTGATGGGCTTGTTCTTGCTCATCCCACCACTTCCTCTATGGTTTCACCTGGGCCCTAGCTGACGAGCTATGGGTGGTTCATCTCTTGTCAGGGAGTCAGCTATCATTTCTGGTCTTTTTGGTAGAATTAGAATTAGGTTGTCTACAGTTCTTGCTGCCTTCTAAAAAATAAAAACAGAATTCTCCAGTGGAGAGTGGGATCAGCATAGTTCAAATGGGATTAGCATTGTTAATTTGGGGAGATTATAATGTGTGTAGTCTCTCTTTAGGCCTGTGGTTGTGGAAGTTTTCCCTGGCAGTCCAGATTCTTGGTCTCCATAGGAGTTTGACTTGGTTCCCAGTTCCAGCTATGGGTTCCTTGCCACTGAGTGGGTATCTTAGCCAATGAGAGAGCCCTTGATTACCCACCTATGTTGAGTGCCACTAGTGCACAGGTGTGTACATCTTGTCATGATTGTTGTTGGCATACAGCTGTTTCCCCTGCTTCACCTGCTTCACCATCTAGAATCTACAAAGAACTCAGAAAATTATGTAAAAAATAATCAAACAACCCACTTAATAAAATGGGACAGTGAACTGAATAGGGAACTCACAAAGGAAAAAAATACAAGTGTCCAATACTTAAGAAGATATTCAATATCCTTAATCATCAGGGAAATGCAAATTCAAACAACTGTGAGATTCCACCTTACTCCAGCTGGAATGGCAATCAAAATCTAACAATAGATGTTGGCAAGGATGCAGGGGAAAAGGAACCCTCATTCACTTAGACAACCACTATGGAAATCAATATGAAGACTCATGAAAATAGAGGTACCAAGTGACTCAGCCATTCCTCTACTGGGCTCCTACCCTCAAGGCTCCTCTCTTCAATACAGAGACATTTGTTCAACCACATCTGTAGCTGATCTGTTCACAATAGCTAAGAATTGGAATCAACCAAGATGCCCATCTCTGGACAAATGGATATCAAAGTTGTGGTACACATGCTTTAATTTTTAAGACATTACATGTGTAATAGATTCCAAGATAGCTGCTCTTGAGGAGGACTTCAGGTTCATTATTTCAATCTCATCATTCTCTTGATAAAGTAACTTGAAGTGCAGAGAGAGGTTAAGTGATTTGCCTAAGTCAATAGATGAAACTAGAAGAAAAATTAGTTGAAGAATGAAGTCTCCTATTCAACTTCCAATTTTTCCCCATTGCAATGTGCTATTTCCAGTTTTAAAGAGAGTAAGCCACTTAACTCTGAAAGAAGTTAGCTCCAAGACAAAGAAGAGCATGTATACATGGCTGCCCTTTGAACCTATAGGTATGAGCACTGTCCTGGCTGCTAATTGATGCTTTGGGCATCATTGAAGGTCAATCAGGTATTTAGTCACATTGTGAGTGAGCTCAGCTGAGGCCACACTGTGTAGGCTTGATTTCCTTTTCCTTGGTTTTGTTTTAAAAAAAAAAATCCCTCCCTAAAATGCTTTGGTGTTATCTGTGTTCCTAAATAACTTCTTTAACAGCATCTAGTTATAAATGAGGAATTGTGTGAAGGCTGGATATGTTCATCATTTTGAAATTGGCTCAATGTGCTATAACATGAAAACTTGTCACTTTGAAAATATCAAGAGGTCATTTGACCTCTAGTTGATTTGATCAAACCATAGAATTGTGAAGCCTGAAGTGGAAATGTAAGGATCTGAGCAGAATGAGAAAAAAAGAAGTTTCTGAAAGATCAAAGGTTAGAAAGTGTTTATCAAAACCATTTTGGGAGTGTTTTTCATGAGTGGCTAAAATCGTTATATAGCAAATATAAGGAAACTATTGAAGAGATGAATACTTTTTTATTTAAAAAGGGATCTAGGAGAAATATGAAGTGAGAATGGAGATGAAAGAGTTATTGTGGAAGGAAAAATGCTACAGGAAACACCCTGGTGAAGTAAATAAATTGTCTTTGAACATGGGATCTATATGCTTATTGGGTTCTGAGGCTACATTTCAGTTACAGAGTGCCCTCCATTGCCATGGTTCTGCTCTTTGGACTTCATCAATGGACAGTGGGAAATATATGGGGAAAAAAATTGAACTGAAGAGATAGTAGTATTTCTCTTACAATCAATCCCTAAACAATAAAAAATGATTGTATATCATTTAGATTATTTTAGTAGCACAAGTATTATGGGGGAAGATGTGTGAAGGTAAATGCAAACCCCAATCCATTTTACATATCAAGTCCCCTGATACCTTTATCTGTGTTGTTTCTGGAGCTACTCCTCTACAGACGCCCAGGAACAGCTACATTGATTAGGAATACATTAGTTGGCTTGATACCAACTTCTCTCCCTATCATCTGCTTTGGGTGTTACGAGATAGCCAGGTAGGCAGCTCACTCCAGGCACGAGGAATCTCTTCTGAAGACACTCTAAGATCCTGCCTGAAGGTGCTCTCAGGTTTGAAGAGACATGTCAGAAGATACTGTCATTTTATCCTTTCGGAAATATAAACACAGATGCATATATTTCAAATCAGACTAAGTAAAGCCTTTATTTCCTGCTTTAATTTTTTTCTTCTAATCTGATTAATAATGGGAAACTTCATCTCCAGAGCAATTTTGTACACATTTTACATGTAAGGATAATATGTTGTGTCCCTGTTTCTTCAGTTTCTAGGAAAGTGTGTTTATCATCATTTTTTTCTCCTTTTCCATTGGAACAAGTGGTTTATCTTCTAAACTTTTAAATCATATTCACAGAAGTCAATCAGACCCAATGTCTGTCAGATAGGATCAGAACACTCATCTCTTGTATATTTTTGAATGCAATGCAATACAAGGAAAGGTCTCTAGGGAGGTAAGGATCTGATGGAGCATTGATAAGTCAACTGCTTACACTACTGGGTTTGTAGGTGTTTTCTAAGAATAATAACTTCATGTCAGAAAATGATGTAGGGTAATTGTTAATATTAATATTTGAAACACACTGAAAAACAGAAGATTTGGAATTAACATAATCTTTAAAATTCTATCTGGCAGAAAAATTTCAGCATTAACTTTTAGTTAATAATATTTTAGGCATCTTTTTCCTGTCCTAATGTGTAACAATAGATATATTGATAAAAAATAACTTGAAGCAGAATGTAAGCAGTTCTTACCAGTAACCTCCTGAATACCTTGCACATATAGCAGTCCTCACAAGCCATAATGAAAATGGGAATATTAATAGTCTCCATGCAGCTGTTAACCTGGAACATTGAACAAATTGTAAATAGGAAAGTGAGGCAGAAGTTGAATGAATATAAAGGCAGAGTCAGCTTTATGAAAGGAATTGTAACATGCATGCTATTTAAAATGAAAAACATTCAACTGTCCTTGAATTTTTTTATAAATATATTTTATTTATTCATTTTCAAGCAGAGAGATACAGAAGAGAAGAGAAGAGAGAGAGAGAGAGAGAGAGAGAGAGAGAGAGAGAGAGAGAGAGAGAGAGAACACCAAGGCCACCACCTTGTGGGTCTGGCCTATGTGGGTACTGGGGAATTGAACCGGGGGCCTTAGGCACTGGAGGCAAGTGCCTTAACCGCTGAGCTATCTCTCCAGCTCTGTCCTTGAATTTTAACAGAAGAAAAATAACAAAAATGAATCCAGAGTTACTAAATGGCAGATATGTATCTCTTTGTCAAAATGGATATTAATTTCTAAAAGATTTTTCTAGAGTTAACAGAAGATGATATGCAAAGTCATTCGATGTTTGGTTTGCTTTTCTTTTTTTGACGGTATGCATACATAAATGATGAGTAAATTACCCCACTTAAACTTCACATAACTATTTTTGTTGTTCATTCCACTTTTCCTTGCCAGGAAATGCCTCAATTATATATTGTTCTGAAATCATAATTTCCTGAATACTTTAATCTTAATTTCAAATTAAACCAGATTTAGCTCATCATTTCTTCACTTGCCATTTCTGATCTGTTCCTGGAGCCTTTATTTAATCTTGGTTTTCTTTCTTTAAAAGTTTCCCCAAAAGAGATTCAATGATTCCATCATTCTGTGTATGCCCTGACCTTTCCAAATTCTGCCTGTCGTCTTTCTTCTTCGCTCTGTCTTCCCTCAGAGCATACACAGTCCTCCCTGATCCTCCTGTGGAGTACCCTATCTCAGTCTGCACCCGACTCTCCTACCCCTGGAGGCATTCCTGTGCTTCATTTGTAAATTTCAGTCCCATAATGATTATATGGAATTGTTGCTCTACTTCATGATGCGCATCTGATTCTACTACAAGTAACTTCCCTTTTCACTGGATGGGAACTTCAGTGCATTGCACTCTTGTTTCCTTCGTCCTCTCTGTTGACGCCTTGGGACTTTGCTGCTTTTCCTAAATATCATGTTTGAACCTCTTCCTTCTTTCCTCTGCCTGCACCTCCTCCCCCCCCCCCCGAGTTGTCACTCATCCCATGACTTAAATCACCATCCATATCTCACTGCCTCCTCCACCCTCCCAGATCACATTCCTGAATGTAAGCCTCACATCTCTCCTGTGAATACAGCACTTCCCCAACAACTTAACCTAACTCCAGACATGGACACGCCTCAAATCAGGCTAGTGATGCTTTCCAAAAACCTTATCCTCCTCCAGTGTTCCCCAGCTTAGCAGATATACTGGTCTCCAGTGACAGCACTGAGCAATGAATGTACTGGTTGTATAAAAACAAACCTCTGAGGACTGATGTTTCTGGGGCGGCTCTTCTCAGAATGCACCTGTTGTCCATCAACGCCAGCTCTTCACTTGACTTTTCTTGAGTTACCTCAGATCCCAGGCTGCCTGACAGCTCAGAAGGTCTCGGATTTCCATTACCACAGCTCTCAAACCTACTTCCCTAAAAACCAGCTATACTTTCCTGAATAGAATCTAACTGGGCCTGAGCTTGAGCTGCTTCTGGTGAACTTGAACGGGGTGGACTCTGTGTCCTTCCCAGAACAATCTCCATGGGAAGGATGAATTTAGCCCACATCGCTGAAGGTAGGTCCCTAGAGGAAATCCTATTCTTTACTGGGAGAAAGAAGAATCAATGTGGTGTATACAAATATAAACATTCTCCACCACCAATATCACCTTTGCTCAGTGTTCCCTCCATCATTACCCACTAATTTATGTTTATCTCAATAACTCCTGTGTGTGTCTGTTTCCCTACATAGATATTCCCAAATTCCCAATTACCTGGAATAGTCTAGTGCCCACAAAATGTCTGTGACAAAACAATACACTCTTTTTTCAAAAAAAATAAATAAATAAAAACACCCATTTGTCTCCTTTACACTAATATTTTTTAATCACATAAAAATTTCCATCCAGTCCATTGCTGTCTTTATCTCCTCTGTGGAATGATAGCAGGTCATGCCCTTGCCCAGTTTCTTGGGCAACGTGGCCTGGTCATTCTCTTCTCTGTTGTATGTACATGAGCCACTGCAATCATTGCACTTCTTAAGGTAGTCACAATCCATTCTTCACAGGAAGTTGTCCAATGGTTTGCCTTCTTTGCTTTCCCAGCCTCATGTGACCTGCACACGATTCGTCCAGTGCTTTGTCTTCTCCGTCATCTCGTTCTCGTCTCTGCCATCCGCAGAGGCTCTGCATGCACTTGGAACATACCGGACTCCATCCTACTTCCTAGCTAAATCTCAGTGGTTTCAGAGTTACTTTAGCTCTTTCCTCCTGGAAAATTTAGCTGATATCACTTACCCACAACTTACTTTCTGTATTACGGGTTTCTGTGGTAATTTTTCTTTAGCATCCTATTCTAATTCTCATAACTGTATACTGAAAACATCTAGGTTACTTTCAAGTTGTAAAATTTCACTAGACCATTGGATCCTGGAAACTAAGGGTAGTTGGTGGTTGTCTTAAAATCCCTGCTGCTGTAGTGTGATTCTTGCTGTCCAGTATTTATAGTGTGAATGCAGTCGGTTGCCTAGTCCTCTGAGGAAATATTAAGAAAGAACTACAGCCCCTTGGGACATTCCTGTAGTGCAGTCTACATGCCATGCCCACTTTGTACCCTCTAGGTACAGCTTTGCACCTTCTTCTCAGGCTCCAGCCCTGCTACCCTCCTTCACTGTCTGCATTCCTGAATCTCAGGACTGTCTCCATTGCTTCAGAGCCAGAGAATGTAGTTAAGGGCGATGCTGCCCTTAACCAGTCCTGAATCTGCAAATCTGCCCTGGGAGATGCTCTATGCTGGGGCCAAGGAACCATGGCTTCCTTCTGGTATTTCACAGAAGATAACTACACGTGGGCCCCACAGCTTAAGATGGGCCTAGTATTTAACTCACATTTAACAAGTGTACAATGAAAATAAAGCCTTGTAACAGCTTTCTGGACAATTAGATATAGCATCTATGCAATTTTTAGCACATGGTTTGTGATCACTTAGTTTTCTTTTTTTTTTCCTTTGTTAATTTTACCTAGATTCAGAAAAGTTTTGCTATAACAGTGTTCCTATGGGGGAAAAGGGGATTTATACAATTATAACTAATCCCCACAACTGCAGATGGGTTTTTATACTATAGCATGTTCATCAGGAGATTAGGCCTTGATTTTTTTGCTCATTTTTATGTCACGACAATTTTAAAATTCAGCATTATGAATTAGGAGAATTAAATTGAATGAATGTGCACAGTCTCCTTCTCTCCCGGCCCTGTCTTTCAGGAAGATTTTTATCTGTGACAGAATCGCTGGCTAATGGTGTTAAGCATGTCAGCAATGGCTAATTACTTCCTGGGAGACATCGATTCAGAGAGGCATAAAATCACCCCCCTCAAAATCTGCAGGTTCTGAAAAGAAATGGTGCCGGGAGCAGCAGAGCAGGCAGTGAGGGGTCTTGATGTGCCATTAGCTGCTCTCCAGTTGTAATCCTACATAATTAACCCTCTGTCTCTGGTTCTCTACCCCCAGGTTTGGATTTATTTCTAGCATTGGCACATCACTGCTGGGTTACATATCTGGGTCTACTGCTCATTACAGTAGTACGTGTGGAGATTATGGAAGAAATTAAAGCTAGACTTAATAACAGAGAAGCTACTTTCATTCACAAATATGCAGAATAAATGAATATGGGCCTGGAAAGATGGCTCAGTTGTTAAAGGTTCTTGCTTGCAAAGCCTAACAGCCTGGGTTCAATTCTCTAGGCCCCACATAACACCAGATGCACAAAGTAGCATGTGCGTCTGGAATTTGTTTGCAGTGGCAGGAGGTCCAGCAAGTCTGTCCTCTCTCTCTCTCTCTCTCTCTCTCTCTCTCTCTCTCTCTCTTGCTCTTTCTTGCTCTCTCTCTTGCTCTCTCTCCCTTCCTCTCAAAAAATACACCAAAATATTTAAAAATGTATTTAAGGAACTTCTAGAGAAAATGTGTAAAATTGAATATGCATAGTCCCAGAGGAAGAACAAAGGTAATACATTATTCAAAATGTGTCCCCATAGAAGAATAAATTTAAGTAGTAACTCCTTTCAGTGCAATATATCTTTCAGAGGCCATCAACATAGAACAGAATTGGTTTTCGGTTAAAAATAATTAATAGAATTTGTATTAGAGTTCTCTAGAGGAAACAGTTGATAGAGTGGATTTTAATAAAAGGGAATCTATTGGGGTAGCTTACGACAGTCCAACAATAGCAGTCTGCACGCCCACAGGTGAAGAAACCAGTAGCTGTTCAGTCCACGTGGCTGGATGCCTCAGCAGTCCAATCCAGCCCAGAAGGCCTGATGGCTCCCTGAGGAGCTTCAGTCCATGATGTGAGGCCGAGGAAACTGGGTTCCAATGTCCAGGAAGTGTAGGAGAGCAGGATGTGAATGCAAGCACCAGCAGCCGGGGGAGGAAGGAAGAGGGTTTCCTTCCCCTCAACCTTCCTTATATTTAGTCCCCTTGGAAGGCCCACCCACTGGGGGGAAGGGCTCACTCTGGAGAAAGGAACTCCTTTCTCCAAAATCCCAAAAGGATTTTGTCAATCCTTCCTGCAGGCAAGCTTAGAGACCCGCCCAATATTACTATGGATTATTACTTAACCATCACAGAATTGTACAGATTTAAGTAATTTTGTTGTGCTTTTCATAGTAACATAAAGTCTATAATTATATCTATAGTGCTGTTTTAAATTTTTAGGTCATAAATTAATTTTTTGTCCTAGTTCCAAGAAACATGTTTTCGGTTCCAGAGTTATTGATCAATGAGACTAAAATGCTTACTTTCCTACAGTATATACTATATACCAGATTTCAGGTATATAAAATACTTATTTGCCTGTTTTATGCAATCCCCACAATAAGGCTTACTCAAAATTAGTTTGGAATAGGACATGTGATGGTTAAGTTTATTTGTCCACTTGATCTATGTAATAACACATCAGCTTGCAAGGCCATCTTTTCCAGTCCCAACCATGTACTCTCCCTGTGTGCCAGGACTTTGAGTCCATTTCCCATTTTAAACCCATAACTTCCAGACACTATTTTGTTTAAAAAAATCCTCTCATTGCTCACTGGTACCCAGTTCATAGCCATCACCTGCCTGTGCTCTCCTGGCATTGTGTGGAAGACAGCCCTGGCCAGGTAAGAGACAATGAGATGCAGTGGAATGCCCTACAACCAAGCCAGTCTGTTCTCATGAGAAGAGGGAACGGAGAGGGAGCTGCATGTGATAATGACAGGGAAGTTTTCCCATGGGTGTTTACTTAGTGGGGATGCACCTCTTTCCTTGACAACTCAGGGAAAGATTGATTAAGTGTTGATGCCTGCCAAGCAGTCATTGTCTACTCCTCACAGTGGTTTTTTTTTTTTTCCTGGCTTGAGTTTTAATATAGATACTGTTGTATGATTGTTATTAGTACTATATGAATTTGATAATTATTCATTTTGACTCTAAGGTAATACACATAATTGAAATTTATGTAGACATCAATATTCATTAACTTACTGAAGGTAAAATTTTCCCTCTTCAGTCCATAAATTTATGAAACATTCATTTATCATATCTAATATGTGGCTTCTTTATTATAATCAATGACTTTTCTTACATTTCTATAACATTTGTAAAATTCTGTAGTAATTTAACTTAATCTCGGGGTACTTCAGTATGTCCACAGGGTGTTACATCTTAAAGGAACTTCTGTAGCATATCTAGGGATGATGGTGCATGACTAATTTAAGCTTAAAGGGACTGAGGCAAAAGAATTGTGAGTTGGAGGCCAGCCTGAGATACATAGTGAGTTCCAAGCCAGCCTGAGTAATATAATAATTTCTTGTCTGAAAATAAAGAAAGAGATGAACAATAATTACAAAAACTCAGATCACAATTATAATAAAAATAAAATGTATGCCAGTGAAATTTTCTGAAAATTACCCTTAATCTGTTATTGCTACTGTTGAAAAAAAAACTGAGATTGGATAATTTACAAAAGACAGACTTTTCTTTTTAAGAACTTGTTGAAGCTGGTAAGTCTGAGATCAAGGCATGTTCAGGTTTGGTCTCTGTTTCTAAGATGGCACCTTGAATTTCATGTCCTTCAGAAAGAATAGTCTGTTTTCTCATGCCCAGAAAAGGCTGGGCTTTCTTGAGCCATCTTATAAGGACATTAATCCATTTATGAAGTCAGAGCCCTCATGTCATAATTGCTCTCTTACTTTATTATTTATTTATTTATTTACTTATATATATGTTTTAAGGAGGGTTTTGTTATGTAGCTCAGACTGGCCTTGATCTCAGAATCCTCTCTTTTCTGCTGCCGGAGTGCTGGGATTTCTCTGGAGTGCCACCACATCTTTCTTCCTATCTCTTACTAGGTCTTCTTTCACGATGAAATTTGGTACACACCTTGGAGGAAACACAAATATTCTTAACTGTCAATTCCCTGTGAGCATGAGTAGATATGAAGATGACATCCATAAACTTGGCCTGTAAAACTGAATCTATTTACGAGTGTATGACAGCAGAATGACCCTGAAAATTCCATGCAAATTCTTGGATAAGGGATACAAATATCATTTTTATTTGATAATATTTTAGAATAGAAAACTATGTATGTGTGTATATATTGGTCTAGTTATGATCTCTAACTATCATCTATATATAAAATCTGAATATGTGCATACATACATATGTGTATGTATACACATACCTACAATACCTTATACAAATTTCACATCCAAAAGTTAGACAATGATTAAGTAAGTTAAAAGTTTATCTAATAATTACAAAAACTGCTATTCTTGTAGGCAGGGAAACAAACATCATTAACGTTTTATTTCTTTTTGTTTGAAAGTGTTAAGTATTGCCCAAACAACTTGGCAATGAAGTAGCTATTGTGCTAAGTCAGTAGTATTAGTGAAACCGTTCTTGTATTCATAGCTATTATGAAAATCAAACAAACATGTGGTAGGCCATTTGACAATTAATGAAGTATTAAACACTTTCTGCTGGTGAAATCATATATCCAAAGTCAAAGACTCATCATATCTATGAAACAGCTTTTCTTTTTATTTCACCTCCTCAACAGAAAATTCAACAGTGAATTGATTGTGTTTCTTACTTTATGCTGATACTTATTAAAGTAATAGCCTAGTTTATGAGTGATCTCCAGCAAATGTATAGGACCTTATGGCTTTTGTATATTTATACCTATTTCTATATTATGCTTTATTTTCTTTGATTTTTATTTTTATATTTATTTCATCTATGACTTACTATAAAAGTACATTAAAGTATGAGGCCACTGCAAATGAACTCCAAGGCATGCACTACCTTGTGTATCTGGCTTTATGTGGGCACTGGGGAATCGAACTTGGGTCATTAAGTTTTGCAGGCGACTGCATTAACCACTGAGCAGTCTCTCCAGCCCTATGCTCTATTTTTAATGTTTATCTTTTTAATAAGACACACAAGTCTACAGGATGCAAAGACACACACACACACAATTTAGTAAATCTCCTCTGTCTTCTGACCCTTGTTGCTTCTTCTTGCTTTAAATGAAACCAATTCTCCTCAGCAGTCGCTAAATGCCTCTCCAGTGACGGGCGTTTCCCCTGTACCTCTCCCTGTAAACCTGGACTTGACTCCTTACGTGCTTGGTGAATCACTTTGTTCCTAAATTCCTTAAGCTTTGACTCTCTTGTCACCAATCTGTATCACCTTCCCTCTTCTTATTCATGGTATCTACATTCCTTAAGTCACTTGCTCATGTCAAATATGTAACTCACAGTCCAGTCATTTTTCTCCAAACAGCTCCATGCCAGGAAACGTGTAGGATATGCGTACCACAATATTTTATACCCTGCAATATAGGATCACAAGCTCTTGTGAGAGTGATTATTGAAAATAATAATTATTTTCAATCAACATGGCACAGCATGGCAGATGCTGTCTATGTGGCCCAGGTCTCGTTCACTCACTGAGTGAAGATATTCTAGATTAGCAGTGGAGCTGTTACTGCAAAATTTTATTCATATGGAAAATTACAACCAAGATGTTAATGGATTTGCCACCAAACTCATAGGTCTCTCTCCATCTATTTTTGAGCTCTAAACAAATCAATTCGAGACATTGATATTGTTCATATGTTGTTTACTAAAACTGTTTTGGCCTTAATAAATGGAACAGTTCAACAGGACACATTTTAGGTTGTAACCACATTATAATCCCTCAGTTATTGTTCTTTCTGCATACCGTAGAATAGCTTCTTTTGTACCATATATAAGAGACTGCAAAATCTTATTAATGTGATCACCATGCTTTTACAGATATATAGATATAATTACAGTAGCCTATCAAATCAGTTGCATTAGTAAATTTAGAAGAGAATTTTCTGGCAACGATCATATATAATATAAATAACACCTGAGAGTTGTTAGGTGATGTTTGATGAAGAAATTAATTTTTTACATTTGATAAGTAATATCCAGCCTATCAACTACTTTTTCTTTTTGTTTGTATAAGTGGGTGATGTTATACATGTGTGTATTCCTGGCTGTATGTGTCTAGGTGTATATATGTGGGTAAGCAGTGGAGGCCAGAGGTTGGCATCAGGTGTCTCCCTCAGTATCTCTCCAACTTATTTTCCTCAATCCAGGTCTCTCACTCAACTTGGCCTGGGGATCTCCTGACTCCACCTCCTGAGTAATAACTACCACATCTGCCCAGCATTGACTTTCAGTCTCAAGGATCTGAATTCAGGTCCTCACACTTGTACAGCAAACACTTTGTCAACCGAACCATCGTCCCAATCCCTTCTTTATTCATTCACTATAGATTTATGAAGATAACATATATGTATATGTTGTCTTACATTTCAGATACTTACTTATTAAATTCCTGGAACAATAATGGAACATGAAATAGCATTAGGAGTGCTATTATGAAGAGTAGCCTTGTTTTAGCCTTGCATTTGTATAATTTAAAGTCAATAGCTAAAAGACGGAAAATAATTGATTAAGGCTTCCAAAAATCTACCTGGATTATATAGTGGAGAACAATTTAATTAAGGAAACTCCGTGACTTTTATCTATGAAGTAGTGTTCATTCCCCCACATGAATGAGGTAAATACACTAAAGAGTATCTGATTAGGTATTTTGCACCATACTAAGCTGCATTGTCTGATTATCTCAAGTAGTCTGCAGAATATCCCTTAGTGGTACCACTGCCGATTTTTATAGCACAACAGATTTAAACAAGCAAAGTATATTCACCATAACAACTTGAAATCAAGGCGAAGATTCAGACTTTTTTTCACTTAGGAAAATAATATTTAAGTCATTTAGCCATAGATTTGTACATATTTATGGGGCACAATGTGATAATTTAATGCATGCATATGCAAATATTCAAATCATAATATCCAGATATTCCTTAGAAACATCTGAAGTTCTCCATCCCGGCAGAAGGTTTGACTTGCCTCTCAGGAAACAGTCAACCTTTGCATTCAACCACAATTGACAATGCAAGGTCTTAACTTTAGTACTTAAGTATGGATTTATGTTTTACAGTTTATGTCGTGAGTCAATGTATTTCTCATCTTAATAAATCTGAACATTCAAACTGTGTGGAAAAGAGCCCATCACAACCTTCTCTCATGATCTATTGTTTTCCTAGCACTAAGCGAAAAAAACGCCTTCTGTGGAGAGGGTAAGACTATGAGGGAAAGTTCCTTGCCTTTCCTCTGTATTTCCTCTAGGCATTTGCCCAATCTACTTTGATTTTCTTCCTGCATGCTGCCTGAAGGATTTTATAATCATAGCCTAACTGAGGGTTTCCTGGTAACTAATACCCCCCCTACTCCCAAGGAGATATTATCAGGATCTTAAAGAAGACTTTTCTCAACTATAGGCTACAGGAAATGTTGTCAGCCTACAAATAAACAATTAAGATAAGATGGCTGTCATTCTCAGAAATTATTAAACTTCCATTGTGCTTTTACTTTTATTTAGTAATGTAGTTTACATTTATGCAGGTGTTTCAACCTGAATATTTACTAATGGTGAATATTTTAAAGTCAAAGGAAAAAATGCCATTTACTTTTTTTTTTATTTCTTCAAGGAGTATTTTTTTAATTTCTATACTCCCATGCACTTTTGAAATTTATACTAAGTCCTGAGATGAGGTGCAGATAAATTATGATCGTAGGTCCCTCCAATCCTTGCCCACTCTTCATTTTTTGTGTATATTAATAGCTTTTAAAGTTTTAGATAAAACCAAATTAATTTTATGATTGGGTCAGCTATGACTTTCATATTACGCTGATGAGCAAGAAAATGAAACAGCATGTCACACAATATTTACCTTTAAAATATGCTCATAATAAGTGGCTTTGTTGTAAAATTTAGGCTTATTAATAAATTGAACTGCACACTTCCTTAGTTGTCATTCATGTAATGATTAAGTGCACATTTCACAGCTCTGTTTATATGTGGAAGGAGACAGAGTTAAGACTTATATCAACATCCAGCTTTGCTGCCTGGAAGCATGATTGATTATTTGATATATTAATCAAATATATCAGAGGAAACAAGAATGTATCCATTTTTGAGAAAAGCAACTCAACTCCAATATGGTTCTACAGAGATAAAGGGAAGTTCTTATGAAATTTGGAATGATAGTTACTAATTGGGTTATTAAATGTTTAGAAGTGTTCCTGAAAAAAAAAAAAAACAACATAAAGGTCTGCATTAAATCCAGGATTAGAATTTTAAAAGGGCAGTGGAAAAGTACTCCTCAGGAGCTTCCTTAGAACATACTGTCAGTGATCTTTTCATAGGCTAAGAGAAGTCAAATAAAATCAACATACAGTAGGGTTCCAACAAAACCAATTAAGCATTGCAGTGCAGAATTAGTAGTGCTAATTGCCTTCACATGTTAAAAAAAGTAAATAAAATTGGCTTTAGAAAGAACAAACCTGGTTTTTAAAAAAATAAATATTGTCAACTTGAGTTTATAGATCTATAGGGTTGTCCTAATTGTAATAATGGCTTTGTCTGTGGTCCGGGAAGGAGGATAGATGCTCTCTTCTACCAATTGGAAGAGAGGATCAGGCTATTAGCTGCTGAGGTGAAATGGCACACTTACTCACTTCTGCTCTGCTTGCAAGGTAGACTTGAAGTGAGAAGGACCCAAGTGATTATGCAAACCACAATGACCCTCTCTTCTTCCCTGGTCAAAACCATGTTTGCGTACATAAGGCTGCTACCTTGCCACATGCCATTTATTGCATCCTTTAAGTCCTGGTAGTAGAATTATGTTGACTGTTAAAAAGATGAACCTGACCCTTTTTGAAAGAATAAAACCCACACACCTATTGAAATACCACAGTGTTACAAATGGTGCATACCCTACAAGTCATTGGAAATAAATATATATGGGATGCCTACTGTGTGTCCTCAGGAACTCCACCCAGGCCAGTTTCTCACAATCCTCTTAAGGGGTTACCTCATCTCTCCACAATTCACAAAGAAATGATCTGATGGAGGGTTCATACCTGAAAAGTGGCAGAGCTCAATTAAGCCCTGAGTTCATGTGATTTGTTACTCTAAAATTTACTGGCATAGTTGTACCGCGTTATGTCCCCAGGGATCTTGGACTGTTTCCAAGTCCATGGAACACTGCCTAGGACACAGTAAGTCTTCTAGGAATAATGTGAATACAAGAAGTGGTGCAGAGCCAATTTTCACCAGTGTCTGAGGGGAAGAAGGTTAAACAGTGCCTTCCCTGTCTCTGACATTAAGCTGTGTCAGATTGTTCCATCCTAGGGGCAAGGGTGTATTTATTATCTGCCATTCTTTACTTGAGTTTACATTTCTAACCCTAGGAGGTAAAAGCCCAGAAGGCAGGTCAATCTTCGCTGCCTCAGCTACCTTCATGATAATGAGTTATGCATTAGAGATGCTTTGAGGCATCCATTGGGTCGTATTAATCATTGACAAGGTCTGTTAAATGAAATCAATAGAAATGCATTGCAGATGCACTGTCAGCCCACAGACATGCTTTCCTCAAGAGTCTTCACAGCCTAGCAAGAGCTTCATACTCGACACCCCCCACTTCTCCCACCCCACATCCTAAAGCAATGAAAACAGCAGTAGACTGTGATTATTCATCTGTAAGAGTCAATGTAAAGGATAAGCTCTACTCATAGCTTCGGCTAAGGTCTTCTCCCAAATGGCTTAAGATTTCAAAACCCTGATCACTGTACCAGAAACCTCTGCTGTGGTGACTATTATATATTTGGAAGCATTCATTTTTCAGTCTGGATTCCTCACACCAGGAGGTTCTCCTTGGAGTGGAAAAGTGAGAAAACCAAGCACTGGTAATGGAAGCTGGGAGTTTAGCCAAGAGCAGTGTTAGTAGACCAGGGATTAAACCTAGTTTTAAGGAGAATAGAGAGAGCAAGGCTACTGAAAACACAGTGTCTAGGGGAGGAAGCACCAGGAGGGTTCCCCCTGAAAGAAGAGTGGGGATGGAGCATTTGAGGGGGGTGGGGGACTCCTTATCCACAAGGGAGGGAAAGGGGTACATTTAGTTCAGTAAATTGAGGAAGATACTTAAGATATTAGTTCTGTCAGATATATTTCAGGTTCAGAAGCATAATCAGATCTGGGTAGGCTGCTTTATGGCAGCTGAAACTTAAAGCAGGACAATAAATAGTGTTTTGTTGAAAGCTTTGGCAAAATGGAAATTAAGACTGAGACAGGGATAATTATTATCACTGTTACTCAGCATTGTTTTGCAACTAATCACATAATTGGTGATAGGACTTATCAGTAATTACCTGCCAGCTACTTCAGTCATAAAGAAGTGTGTTAAGCCTTTTGGAAGCAGGGTAAATATTTTGTAGAGTAGCAATAATTTGTTTTAAATAACATTTAAATATAATCCTGTTTACTAACAACTATACAGCAGCTAGAAATGTTTTGCAGGAAATGTACTCACTCCCTATGGAAAACAGATTAAACAGGTTTAAAGGCATTCACAAATTATATATATATATATATATATATATATATATATATATATATATATATATATATATATATATATATATATATATAAAGTAGCCAATGAGAGTTGTGTTAAACAAATTGTGAAAACTCAGTGTATCTGGCTGAAGAGCTAACTAAATGCTCATTTGACTCCATAGTACCGGGCTGAACTTCTACAATCATGTGAGAAATAAATGTGCTGTGAGGCCCATTTCTATGGCTCAAAAGCCTATGCTTTGGGTTTGTAGTAGAAATAAGTACATCTGGACTTTCACTAACACATATGTTGACACAAGTGAATGCACTGCCCTTTGCTCCACCTGTCACTCCTCAGCTTTGTGGATGTCTGACTGTGGAGGAACTCTAGAGAGTTGAGCAATGGGAATCCTTGGAGCCAGGCTGTAGCCTAAGGGCTTCTTTGGGATTAAGCTTTGTAATCTTCTATTTGTGTGTGTGTGTGTAATGTGGTTAGTATGGTGTCCCATGTGAGGTGTCCATGTTCCATGTCTCCCATGTGTGGTGTTAGTATGGTATCCCTGAGGTGTCCCATGTGCTTATCTGTAGTGGGGTGTCCTTACCTGTGATGACTAGAGAGGGAAGTGTGCAGCCCCCATCCATCACTCTTCCACACATTTTTACTGGAACCAGAGCCTCTTATTGATCCCAGAGCTTGCTGGTTTTGGGTTTGGCTTTGGCTTCTCCAGCCTCTGCTCTCCACAGGACTAGGGTTAAAGACGGGCGCTTTGTGACCCTGTCTGGCTGTTAATGTGGATCCTAGAGATCCAACTCAAATGGTCTTCCAGGCTCCTCGGGTTCTCATGTTTTCACAGGAAGTGCTCTTAACCACTGAGCCATCTCTCCAGCCCTGTAATCTTATTTTAAAAGCAAGAAACTACTGAAATAATATACCCCATATCTATGAAAAATAAGAATGTTTAATAGAAAATTATAACAAAATGAGAAAACTAGAATCAAATCAAATGGAAAAGATAAGCCTTTTAATACAGAGCCTATTTTTTTAATTCACTATCAAAACTCCTGGGCCTGTTTTAAAGGATAACCTTTGGATTAAAGTTTAAATTATAACTCCTCTCTTTAATGGGTCTATTTTAATTTATTTTTGTATCATGGTTTGGCAATTATGTAATAGGTTTATATCCAATTGATTCTGACCCTTCTTTGGCAATTGACAGTCATGATATGCGTTTTATAAATGGCTTTTCCTCTGCTGCTTGGCACTGTGACATGGCAGTTCAGCCAAAGAAAGACTGTAAAATCAAATTGGCTTATTTCTATATACCTTATCTACTGGGTGCAGCTGAGAGGCTAAAAGGATTGAAAGCACTGTTTCATGCATACGATGTCAAGTTGACTTAGAAACTTTGTTTCATGAGCTAGGCTAAAGGTCGGCCTCAGTGGCTAAAGTGAAGCATGAAGACTTGAGTTCAGATCCCCTGTGCCCATGAAAAATTCCAGGAGTGGTGATGAGGAGGCAGAGACATGTGGGTCCCCAGAGGTTACTGGCAATCCAGTGGAATCTGTGAGCTCTGATTTCTGGGACAGATCCTGTCTCAAAAATTAAATAAATGCATAAATATATAAGTGTATGACAGAAAGACAGCCAACATTATCCTCTGCTCTCCACATGCACTTGTACACATTATGCATGAGTATTTTTACACATGTGTACACACACACGGGGATAAATACATAACATACATGCATATATGCACACCACATAAACACATACTCATAAACAATAAAGAAAATAATAAAATTCACTTTATTTTACTTGAGGGTCTATATTGTTGGTTATGAAATATTTTGTATCTATTTTTTTTTATAATGAAAGTAACATTGGTCTGGCTGGAGGGATAGCTCAGAAGTTAAAGGAACTTGCTTACAAAGCCCGACAACCTGGGTTCAATTTGCCTGTACTCAGGTACAGCCAGATGCACAAAATGGCACATGAATCTGGAGTTTGTTTGCAGCAGTAGGTGGCCCTGGCGTAGTCACTCTTTCTCTGTTTCTGTCTCTGTCGCTGTTTGTCTCTGTCTCTCTCTCTTCATCTCCAGTCCTCTTATTCATAAATAAATATTTTTTAAAATAACAGTGGTTAATATGTCACAAATATTTATTATTATTCACATCCTTACAGCTTTTATGTTTTAAAAAGAATTTTTCCTTAATATTATAACATGAATTTGTATAAAATATGCACATGAAAGTGGCCTATTTTGAATTTGGTATAAATAAAGTGTGTATTTGACATTTCTCTAAGGTATGACCTTTCGTGTTTTATAGTGACACATCTCATAACAGACTGTAATTCTTCAGTTCTTGGCGACTTTTGTTTTGCTTGTTTCAACCCTCCATTATTCCCTGAGACTGAAACATTTGCAGAACCAGAGAAGCAGGCTGAACAAATGCTCCAACACTGCCCTCTACTGGCACAGAGGCGAGACATAACACAGGCGGCCCCCAAAAGTCCATTTTAAAGTAAGACGAAAATGAAGAAGGAATTTTCCAACTTTCACGTGCTTTTGCACAATGCTTATTGTGGACATAATAGGATGAGGGAATCCATGGAAACAGCAGGATGGCAAACAGCCTCACGGATAGCCATTAGTTTAAACAAGGAATCCGTGACACATTATTTGAAAAGAACTTGTGAGCATTTGAGAAAACATTAATCGAGACATTTTTAATAAAATCCTTATTTTAAAAGTCTGTAAGGCCAGTATTTTATGTGATATCAAATTTAATAGCACTTTCGTACTTTCAATTCTAGCTGACCGCACAGCCTGAAAAATGCCTATTTTTTTGTTCATCTGCCCAGATTGTACATTTTCCAGTGCTCTGAGCAGAGAGATGGATGAACTGCACACTCTGTGGGGAGTATTAAACTAGCTCTACAATAATAGATTTTGGATTTGAATCCATCCATGTTTTGTGACGCTTTTAAATGGCAATCCAAGCTTTTGAAATCTGACGAGAATCCATGCCACATTGCCATCCTTTACCGGCTAAGAGTACATCCAACACTTCGATGAGTACATTAGTGTCAGCAGTGGCATCCTGGACTGCATGTGCTGACACTGGCACTGGTACTAATACCCTCGGGCACCTAAATCTCCTGCCCGGTGCCCTGAAGACTGAATTCAGAGCCTCGGCAGCTCCCTGAGGATCCCCCCCATCTCCGTTGTGGTATCAGTCGAAGTTCTCCCTAATCTCAGGTTCAACCCAACATTCTTCATCCCAGCACCAAGTTTAGACACGTAGCTCTTGGTTCTGCATGTTTCTTTAAATTTGCAAAATGTAATTCTTTTTTTAAATTTATTTATTTTCAAGCAGAGAAATAGAGAGAGAGAGAGAGAGAGAGAGAGAGAGAGAGAGAGAGAGAGAGAGAGAGAGAGAGAGAGAGAAAATGAACAAACCAGGACCACCACCTGTGGGTCTGGCATATGTGGGTCCTGGAGAATTGAACCTGGGGCCTTAGGCACTGGAGGCAAGTGCCTTAACCACTGAGGCGTCTCTCCAGCCCTGTAATTCTTAACTTTTAATTCTTACTACTATTTTCTTTGTTACCATTTTTTAAATAAGGAGTTTCATGGTGACACTTTCATATAAATACATATATGATAGAAATATGTTATATGATTGTTTTGTTCGCTTATCTGCCATATTTGTAGAGACGCAGACATTCTCTTGCCATCTTCCCCTCTCTTCCCTGGGTTCCATTTCTCTCTCTTTTTACTCTCCCTTGAGGAGGACAGTATTTGGGGACATATGCTTATCAGTATGATTTGGAACTTCTCTTAAAGTATCATTTTTCTGCTGGATTCAGTGTGCCTCTCCCATTAACTGATATGAGTAAGTCTGGTGTCTGTACTCACCATCCAGCAGTCGAGTTTCTTCCTGGGGTCCTGTGATCTTCTCTTTATCACTGGAGCATGAATGGTGGCGGATGTTTGTATGTAGTGATTACAATCATGGAACGGAGCCCTCTAGCCTGGAAATCATCACTGTTATTTGGAAGTCATGTCAGGGTTTTCCTTTACGTTTTCCTGTCCTTGTTCTCCAGGACTTTGTAAGGTCTGATGGATTTCCTGGGACAGTATTGCTCTTTTTAAGGCTTGCACGAAAATCACTGAGAGGAGGTGTTAAGAAAAATTTAAGCATTTCACAGATAACGCTGATGTCTAGGACCAAAGCATCCTGTGTAAACCTACCACAAACAGATGCAAAGGCAGACTTGCACCTTTCACATAACCCCTCACCCTGTCTTCCCTCCAGGGACCTTGGGAAGTTTTGTGTAACTTATTCATGTGGCTCCTGTCAGTCATTGCCTTCATCCCCACTAGTGTCCAAGTTTTATTAAAGTGTATAAGTTTTATTTCTGTTACACTGTCATAGCTCATTGTTACTTGGGAAACAGCAAGCACCCAACAATTACTTTTGGATAAGTTTCTTCAGCTTTATATTCTAATACTCTTACTACTTTGAAAATTGCACTGTCAATACATTTTAAATTTCTGTGCATTTTCTGGAAATGATGATTTTTCAATTATCTGGCCATTATTATCAATCCTTGTGTTTCACTTGTACATGAGGAGAATCCAACTCAGGTTAGCAGGTTTATAATCCAGCACCAGAAACTACTGAGCCGTTTCCTGGTCCCAAGAATCATGACTTAAAATTTAAAAATACTGGACATATTATAAGGAATGAATGCTTGTCAATGTCAAAATCAGAATTATGGTTAATTAGGTTTGGGTCATTTGTTTTGCTGTTGTTATTTTTGTATCAGAGTCTTGCTGTGTAATCTACTCTGATCTGGAACTCCCTGGGTAGTTGCCTTCATCTGGTGATTCTCCTGCCTCAGCCTTCCTAGTGCTTACCCTAGTGCATGGGAATTATAGGTGGAAATCACCATATCAGGTTCTAATTTTTTTTCTTAGTTACATTAAGAGATGGTTGGTATAGTAGTTACTTTCTTGTTTCTGAGCCAAAACTCAAGAACCAGAAGCAGCTTGGGGAAGGTAAGGGCTTATTTCTGCTTATGGTTTCTAAGGAAAGTTTCCTGAGAGCAGGGAAAGCATGACTTGAACACAAAGCTGACTCATAGGGAGGTAATGGAATATGTTAGCTGGTGTTGGACTCAACTTTCTCGTTGCTGCACAGAAAAGAACCCAACCAAAAGCTGCTTGTGGAGGAATGGGTTTATTATGGGTCACGGACTTGAGGGGAGACTCCAACCTGGAAGGGAAAATGATGGCACAAGCAGAGGGGTGGACATCACCTCCTCCACCACAGCACTGCAAATGGCAGCAGGAAGGTGTGCCAAACACTGACAAGGGGAAGCTGCCTTATTAACACCCATAAGCCCGCCCCCAACAACACAGCTTCAGCGAGGTTGTAAAACCCAAACTGCCATCAGCTGGGGATCCAGCATCCAGAACACATTCGTTTGTGGGGGACACCTGGGTCAAACCATGACAGCTAGCATTGGCGATCTGCACTGGACTCTAAAATTCCAAGGCCCACTTTTAATGACATACCTCCTCCAACAAGGCTCTACCTCCCAATGACTTCATTAGCTGGTGATTAAGTATGAAGCTTAATCACAAACATACAAAGCTATGGGAGATATTGCACATATAAACTACACAGCTGGGCTATATTGGAAGGTCCAATATCTTTTAGTTGAGTTATCACCATCATGGAAGGCTTCTCCCAGTGTTTTATTATTCCATTGGCTTAATTAAAGCAGCTTGAAAGAAACACTTTAAAAGGTTCCTGGAGCCCAGCTAAAGGAGGATTCATGTCAAATATTCCTGGCGCTCTGCCTTCACTTTCCAACAAGGGCTTATTTGCACATTCTCTATATGACTCGTGCCATTTTGCCAAGGAAAGAATCCCTTCAAAATTACTTCTAGTTACTGTTCAAATGTGGTATTGACACACTAGGCCCTTCCTTCTAGTTCAAGTATCATGTAGCATAAAGAATCCGCCTTCCCATACGCACGAGTCATGAGTCAGCTGCTCACTGCCTCAGCAAAGCCAGGAAAGTTGAGAAAAAGACTCGGCCCTATGGATTTACTCCTAAGAAGCTCCTGGCATGTTAAGTGCTCTTCTGCTTCTTGACCCTTTACTTCCTGTGATCTAAAGCAGCACATCTCAAACCTGGTGCTGGCAAGTGAGTCAGCTCTCTCAGGAATGCTGAACGATGCAGCTATCTTGGCTCCGCCACAAACCAATCAAATCGGACTTGTGGGTGTGGATCATTCATGCAGCCAAGGTTGGGAATGCTCTTATAAACGAGAGGCTGCCTGGCACAGTGATCTCTCACAGTTGGGGGACATGTTCTCAGTTCTTTTTCAGCCTAGAATATCCCACGTGCTTGTCTTTCATGGTCACCAACATTGTGATGGCACTGTGCACCAAGGCCAGAACCCGAGATCTTGTCTAAGTCGGAGTGGCATTGCATTGATAGAATATTTTAGCTAAAGAAATTGTGTGTCTTGCCAAATGTTCTGTTGGGCTCAGTGATGATGGTCGCACTTGAATCTACTCCATGAACTCAGCAGCCACGAGCCGCAGTTTTCAACTCACCTGTTTAATGGGCCTCTAGTGTCCTCATACCCTGATACCTACCAGCGTTGTTCATAGACTTCAGAACAGGAAATCACCTCAAATGCTTTAGAAACATATTCTCTGGACCTGCCTCTGAAGACTCTGGTTTGCTTGACAAATTCATCTCCATGTTTGCTTTTAAAATTTGTCTCCAGGGTTGTTTTCCAGCTCAGACTACAGAAAACCCATTTTGAAGAGCAGATCCTGATGTCTTAGTAGTTATTAAAGAAGGAATAAGAATCATGATGTCGTCATGGCTTCGTTGGATGACTTTGTTCTCTTCCATTCTCTAGTAACACACAAAATCACATCCTCTGAACCACTTAATCATTTCATGAACGAGCACACAGCCTCCCATATGTCTATCCCACACCTGGGAGAAGTGATGGATGTATGACTCTTTGCTTTTATAACCGGAAATATGTAAAGAGAACAAAACAGGTTTTGGAAATTTTTTTTGTACTTTAGGAGTTTGATGGTCATTTTCAATTTACATAAAATGTTTCCTAGAATAAAGCTCCACATTTTCATTGGCTTTTAGCATTTCATGATAGCATCAGGTTAGAAGGAATTGTGTCTCTTCCCATTAAGGATTTTATTATAAGGTCATAATCATTATGAAAATTTTAACTTTTGAACTGGTCACGTTTTAACAAAATACCATCCATGGCTACTTTCAGGAGAATTTAAAAATTCAGTTAAATTATTGATTATGGTTTTTAAAAAATTTGTCTAGTCTCAAGTATAGTTTTACTCAATAGTGTATAATGGAAATGTAAAAATTTGTCCTGTAGGTTCTAAATTATTTGTGAGTTTCATAAGTAGAAAAAAGGGAAAATATAAATTATAAAATTTTCTACTGAAGTTAATAGAGTAAGAAATGAATGTGTTCCTATTTGAATGTGAAGCCTTAGCAAGACATATCAGGGTATAATTTATTCTTGAGAAATTAGCTAAAGAATAACATGAATGAAGTCATCATTCTTGGCAAGATATTAAATTTAGAATTAATATATTTACTATATTTTAACTGCTGAGCTTTAAGTTTTAACTTCAGTTTCCTTTCCAGGATACTTTCACATATAAAATATCTATGAAAAGTATATCTTTAAGAAAACACTCTGTGAATAATGGGAATTATAAGTGATTGAGGGATAGATTTTCATATGTTATAAACATGAAATATGAATTATTCTTTTTCTTTAAGATTTGCTTTGATTTACTTGGAACCATGATGCTATGCAGTGTGATTGTTCCACGTGGTTGGCTGCTGTGTGACACACTACAGTTTGTCTCTCACTGATGTCCTTCTCAGTTTCTAGGCAGTACTGAAGTGGAGCAGCCCAAGGGGACAGAAGTCGTGAGAGACGCTGTGAGAAAGCTGAAGGTAATGAAGGCCCTTCAAAGACACGGCCAGAGCATTGGCCTGCTCATGTGGAAAATCCAAACACCTCAGTAGGCCTGCGGGAGGTATAGCTTCCCTCTGCTGAAACTGAACTATTAGATGATTATCACCAGTTCAAATAGGCGTTTATATTAGTGGATGCATACAAACATGGATTTTACTCCAATTGGAACACTACATCGCTCTAAAGTATAATTTCTTATTATCACTAAAAAAAATGACTATATTCTTTGGAGTGTTCATGGCAAGATCTTTCTTTCCTTTTCTTGGATAATGTAACTCATCCCCTTACTCAAAAACTGCAGGTAGAATGTTGTTAATAATCTATCATAGATTACTCTATGAAAAAGTAAAAAATATGGAGCTATAGTTGATTTCAAAGGAATTTTTTCAGTGGCACCATATATCAAAGATGGCCTAATGGGAAAATCCAGGAGAATTGCCCACGTATATGAGCAACCTTAAGGGAACTCATCAGACTGAAAGCAGAGGAGGACATGGCAGAAACCACCCCATGTAGTCAGTCATAAACAACACATTCCCTTGTCAGCAAGTTTCCTGTGAAAAATCTAAGCAAAACCGCATTAGTAATCATCAAGTTCCCTGAGAAAATTTTGCACTAGCGGCCACATAGCATGTTTAGTCAATAGTGCCACATCTTGAGACATCATTCTCACCAAGATCTTAAGTAAGAAAAACTCCCTCAACAGAACTCCACTCTTTACAGTATAAAATGTTCCATGTGCTACTTCTACTTTGTATTCAAAATTAGGTTTTCTTTTCTATAACTGCTCTCACGTTTTTGGAGAAACAGTCCTGTGTTTTAATCTACTTTAGACGTCATCTACTTACTCCACAAGAGGATTGGCTGCTATTGTTTCAATGGTCACAACAGGTGGCCTCTGTCCAGCGTTGAAGTTGAGGGAATTATCTAAGTGTGGACATGGCTCCTTGGATAAAGTGCTTGCTGATGCAAGAGTGAGGGGGGGAATTCAGATTTCTGGCACCCAAATAAATGCCAGGTAGGCATGGCACCCTGTTTGTGTGCTCGGTGATCATGAGGTGAAGGTGACAGCGAGGCAAGCTGACTGGCTAGACTTGAGCAAGACCCCAAACATCAACCTCTAGCATCCTCACACTCCACAAATGTAAGCACACACATACATGTAGTCTGGATGATGGATAATTTTTTTCCTTTCATTTTAAGGTATTTAATCTAATTATTTTAATTAAACATCCCAAGATGATATCACCCAGATTTGAAAATTGGTGTGCTAATCAAGTATTTTTTTTTTACTTTTCATTAGTTAATTCACTTGCCTTTGTTTGAACAATATTTTAAATTTCCTGTAGAGCATTCATACTTTGTATACAACATATAGAATAGTATTTTATTTAAACATTTTCATAACAGTAAAATTCTGGAATTAAGTCCAACTTTTCAACAAACAGAATGGTTTATGACAGACAAATGGTGTTTACAGTTAACATTTCTTCTTTGTGATGTGCTTTATTCAGATAACTCAACCAAACCCCCCAAAATATATTATGACTATCCAAATATAAGGAGGTATTTGAAAGGGGGGGGGTTCAAGGTAGGGTCTTGCTTTAGCCTAGGCTGACTTGGAATTCACTATGTAGTCTCAGGGTGGCCTTGAACTCATGGTGATCCTCCTACCTCTGCCTCCCGAGTGCTGGGATTAAAGGTGTGCACCACCATGCCCGACTACATAGTAGTTTTATACAAAGAAAGGTACTCTTGATTACAGAATATGATTTACAGTGACATAAGGACAGAAGAATCATTATAAAATGCAAACCAAATTGTTAGTACCTTTTGTTACTCAATTGTCTTCTAAAATAAATACTCTTTTAATAAATTTTACTGGTTACAAAACTTGTTACACAGTGAATTTTCCATAATGGAAAAGGCTAATACACTAATTAGCATGACTAGAGTAATTATTTTACCTGTTTTACACACTTTTTCTTCTATTTTGTGTCAGAGGTCAGAGGCTGCAGGGCAAAGCCTATCAAGAATATTAACACTTATTTTCAAAGTTGTTCTTGACTTGAATCTTCTGTCATGTAGACATGGCCAGCAGGTGGTGCTGTGTCTCTATCACAGAAAGCTTTGCTCCACCATTTCAACAGCCCCATTTTAGTGTTCTGTTTGTTTTGTCTCAAACACTTATGTACCCTAACTGATTTTGTAAATATGCTGTAGTTGAGTGTTTGATTGTTTCTACTTAATATTTTTATTTATACTTGCTTCTTTATCTAAACTTGCAATGTTATAGTAAATTTCATGTTTAAAGGTGTGTTTTTTAAATATAAACATACACATGTCAGAGACTCTATGTGCTTTCATAAACGATTGCTGGTATTCATATGTAAACATGCATTGGAATGTAGACCCTAAACTTGCCAGTTTTTGTGAAAGATAATCAGGCACAGCCTCTTTGGCCTTATTTCAGAGAAGGCTCCTTCAGCCCAAAGGAGTTCATTTAGTTCCACCATGAAGTGACTTTAGTGAACAAGGCCTTTGGAGACCTGTCAGCTGTGGGTCTCAGCCTAGAACCGTCTCCAATGGTGCTCACTTTTTCAGCATCATAGCTCTGTTTTTCCCTTCACAATGACTTATGTACTTAATGAAGCATTCAGAGTTTAATTATACATAAATAAAGTGTTATGATTGGGAATGCTTTAATTATTTAAAGATAAACACAAAGGAGAGTAGGAAAACAGTAGTAGACCCAGGGTCATCATCTATTTTTTTGTACAATAATATATGCCTCATTCATCATTTATGTAGATAATTACCTTGTAAGATGTCCTTTCTGAAATTATACAAAGATGACAGTGAAGCTCAATGTTCCCTTTCCATTTCCCTCTGTGGCTCTATTTATCAGTGATGTATGTGCAACTAAGAATGTATACTCGTCGAGTAATCCTTCTGTCCCCATCCGTCACTTTATGGGAACAGAGCCTTTTTTCCTGTCTGAAGCTATTAAACAGCATGCTTGTGTGTTTTCCCCTTTCTGATACTTTTAGTAGATGATTATATTCAAATCCTAATGCTAGATCATTCTGTCTCTCTAGATATATCAAGAAAATAATTCATAACAAAAAGTCAAAAAATGTGCTAAAAGTCTCTTCAAACATTAACATCAAAATGGTAACTGCTAAAAAGAATATAACCTAGTACAGATTAATCAACATATTTCCTATACATTCAAATCACAAGTATTGTAGAATGCAAATATGTACATAAGCAAAGAAATGACAGATAAAGCATGGAAACTAACAGTATGTTTAGCCTTTAGGAAAACAACCAAGGAAAGAAGGAAAATGCTAAACTCTTGATTTAATGACTGTAACAGGAAGACTTTTGCAACACATTCTGAGCAATCAAACCCAATAACTAGTGTAAACCCTGTCACACGTGCAAATTGACTGGGGACTTTATTTTTAGATATAGATATGAGAGCTATTAAATATGTATCTGCAAAAAGGAGTTTGAAGGCGTGGTTGTTACTAAATCCATTCTGTGATCAAGGCACCTAATTTCTCTGGGAAATATTTTCTCATCTTTGGAATAGAGGTTTGGATTGGGTCATCCCAGAAATTTCTTTTTGCACAATTACTTCATCTTTGAAGCAGAGAAAGGGTTCAGGAATCTCACACCAGATGTTTTATGCTTCTCTTTTGCTCATTCTCTCCTTCCTGGAACTACCCTTCAACCCTCCTCTTCCTTCTTTCTTCTCTCTTTTCTCTCTCTCTCTCTCTCTCTCTCTCTCTCTCTCTCTCTCTCTCTCTCTCTCTCTCTCTCTCTTTCTCTCACACACACAACCTTTCATCAAACTGCTTCCTTTTTTCTTCATGTATTCCATTCTTTCTTAGTAGATGTTTAATCTTACTTGTTATATTTTATGTGGTAAGCTTTTCACAAAATAAGTGTGTGCAATTCTCCTCATTGGTCACAGGGATGGATGGGAGGAGCACCTTGGCAGTCACTGCTATCTGCTTTGTAGAAACTAGACATAGAAAGAACAGGTTTACGATGGATTCACAGCCAATGACGAGGCTTTGCTCAGGTGCCTTTTTGTAGATGCAGAGAGCTATTGCACGTTATATGCTTTTATGGACAAAGACCCTGAAATTCCTTAATTAAATCAAATCAAGAAGGAGACTAAGAAGCGGAAAAAAGTGAATACTTTGGGAGAAAGCTGGAATAATTTTCAATCTGCACTGAAGCAAAACTCGCCTCTTACAGACATAAAAGTATCTGGCACAATTTAGTTGAGCCGTGTGCAGACTGTAAGACTAAAGAAAGAAAGAGAAAGGGAGAGAGAGAGAGGAAGGAAGGAAGGAAGGAAGAGCAAAGAAAGAAGCAAAGAAAGAAAGAACCACTAAGTGATCTTTATTCATAGGAATGCAGAAAAGACAGCAAGCTGAGAACTTACTCCATCCAAGGTGGCCTAAAACAAAGGCTGCCCCCTGGGATGTGAGGCACATACTTGAAGGTACTCCTGTGGGCATTAATTATATTAGTCTTTGTGGTGGTGCAAAAGCATGGGATGAGAAGAAGGCAGACTGCACCACGTGTATTCACATCTGCCCTAAATTAGAATGAACACCACAATGCAATAAATATGACATACAAGAGCACCGAGGCCCCTCCCTGCTGTACAAATGATGGATTTTGAGGCAAAAGGACTTTCCACATGTTGAAAAATGTTACACTAGGAAATAAGCTTGAAGAACCCAATCCTATTTTCTTTTTAAAAAAATCTCTCTCTCTCTCTCTCTCTCTCTCTCTCTCTCTCTCTCATGTCTCCTAAAATAGGCATGTCAGGAGGGAAGTGAGAAAGGAGACAGAGGGATGGCCTCCATGTGTTACTTCTCTGACTTTCAGATTTCTCAACAGAGCCTAGCAAAATTAACATAGGCTTTAATTGACCGAGAAGACAACAGAACCCCTCCTAGAAAGAGCTGAAATATATTATGCTTTCTAGATGTTGCATTTATACTTCTAGGCGGAGTCTAGCTTTATCCATGTACCTCTTGTTGATAAATTGCCTGAGTTCTTAGCTGTGGTTCAGATGTGGCAGCCTGTGACTTCTGGCTCATTCACTTGGGTGGATAGGACAATAAACAGACCATGTGCACATCTATCCATGGCTAGGACACCATAGCCAGCATCTGGTGAGCAACATGTTCTCTGATCACATTAAAATCCAAATAGCTACAGAAAATAAAACAAGTTTCTACACATGTGACACAGCACGCATTTTTAACTATCTGTTGTAGAGTCAGACTTTCAAAAAGCACAAAAAAAGTATATGAAAAAATCATGCTTTAAAAAGTTATTGGAAATCAGCTTGGGATTGGGCTCTTCTTGCCTGTAATTTTAGCTCTCAGTAGTCGTCATCGTCAGCCCCATGCAATTTATGGGAAGAAAGCATTTACTGAAGCTACAGATCCAGGGGAAGTTCCATAATGGTGAAAGAGGCTGGCCCCCTTTCACAGAGAGAAACACATCACCAACACCACACGCAGAACAGCTAAAGAAAATAGAACAAGTTTCTAGACATGTTACACAACACTCATTTTTAACTATTATTGTGGAGTCAGACTTTCAAAAAAACATGAAAAATGTATGAAAAAATATCATGTTTTAAAAAGTTATTGGGAATCAGCTTGGCATTGTTCTCTTGCCTGTAATTTTAGTCCCCCGGGGGTGAGACAAGACAGTGTTCCTGAGTCTGAGGCAACCCTGGGCTACACAGTGAGACTCTGTGCCAAAAGCAGAAACAAGTTTTGGGGAGATGGTTTTGTGGGTGAAAGTGCTTGCCTTGCAAGCATGAGGACCTGTGTTTAGGTGCCAGCACTCAGGTAAATGTCCCTCATTGTGGCACACGTTCCTCCATGTACTGAAGAAGCAGAGCCGAGAGAACCTTAGAGCTTGCTGGTCAGCTAGCTAGGGAGTTCATGGCTGAGCTCTTGGATTAGTGTGAGATCCTGTTCCAAAAAACAAGGTGCACATTAATTGAGAAAGTTAACCTGATGTCAGCCTCTGGATTCACACACATCCGTGCATCCACACACAGGTGTGCTCGTATATATATGAATACACTGTGCATATAAATATACACAGAGAAATTTTAAAAAGTGGAAATACATCTGAATTATAATGATAAATTAATATGAACCCTAAACTTCTGAGACTAGTTTTATAAAACATTTTATAATAATGGGTAATAACTCATTGAAATCAACATCCAAATTTAATTTGTATTTATTCTCCAAATAACATTGTTTTGTGAATAATTTTTTTATTTGTAGTTTGCAAGACACATCAAGAAATCTGAAGGCCAGAAAATTCCTAAAGTTGAATTGCAGATATCAATTTATGGAGTAAAAATACTAGAACCCAAAACAAAGGTAACCTTTATTTTTGAATGAATAGCAATCTAATTTTTAATTAATGGGAATTATATCTGTTTTAATGAATGCTTAAAATGTGTTACCAACCTGAACTGCTTAGTCTCATTGATTATTTAAAATTATATAGAAATGTCAGAGAAAAGGTGCAAATTTTGGTGTCTTGGCTATTCTGTTCATCAATATATGTTTGGGATGTAATAATTGACATATGTTTTCAATATTGTTAGCACTTACTTTTAAAACTTTTATTCAACTGATGAGAAAGATGTGTGACTCACCGAGCATGGGAGAAAATATAGATTGTGTTGCATGTTCAAATGTCCTGCACTTTCTTGCCTAGACATCAGTGGATGAGTATTAGTTTTCTAAGGTTTCCGTAATGAAACGCCACAGGCTAACTGGCTTAAACAACAAAAAGTTATTTCCTTCACAGTTGCAGAGCTCAGAGCTCCATAATCCCGATGTCCTGAGGATGAGTTTCCTTGGAGACCTCATCCCTGGGGACAGATGGCTGACTTCTGTCTTCACTCAGTTCTCTTGACTCTGCATGTCCAGTTTGCCCTTCCTATAAGGACACCACACCAGATTCATTTAGGGACCATACAGATGACCTCATATAAATTGATGTATATTATTTAATTATCAAATATTTTAATATTGTAGCTTTTGGAAGAGAAAAGTAAAATGGGTCCAAAACTAGCATACTGAAATAACTAATATATATTTTTTTATTTTGTTGGGTTTTTTTGGAAAATCATTTTATCCTCACACTTTCACTCATATTCAAGGATGTTAGAAAACTTGCCTTAATTCAGTACTCCTCACTGAAAAGGCTTTCTTTCTATTTATACCTCCTATTAAGAAAAAGAATTTAGACAAATTTAGCTTTACACTTTTGTTTTGTCTTTCATCAAAGAAGAATTTAGAAGCCTGGAGGAACTAGAGACACAGGAGATAAAAGCCCCACCCACCAGTGTAAACTAGATTTAATGCCAACCAGTGTAAACTGAGGTCTAATACCCAGCAGTGTAAACTGAGGTTTAATGGCCAGCAGTGTAAACTGAGGTTTAATGGCCAGCAGTGTAAACTGAGGTTTAATGCCCAACAGTGTGACACTGAGGTTTAATGCCCTGCAGTGTGACACTGGGTTTAATGTCCAGCAGTGTAACTGTGAGGTTTAAAGGCCAAATACAAGAAAGTATGAGAAAATCCCCATTGGCTGCAGCAGAGTCTGCTTTCTTTGGAAGTCAAGTGACAACAAGTTGTCTTTGTGTGATTGGCTGAAACTTCAGTGTGCTGTACTCCTATTGGGCTTTGTACACATACTAAGTTAGCTTGCATTTCTGTAGGTAAGAACTGAAATAAGGAGACAGTCTCAGGCTAAGTATCCATTTTCTATTAATTTTGTTGTTAGAAAACCAGCCCTGTTTTCAAATTTCTGGCAATGTGTTCATTGTTTAAGCGAGCACTAACAACAGTTAGTTAGTTAGGGCAGTGGTCCTCATCAGAAGCACCTGAGGACTAGGAGCTAGCTCAGTCAGTAAAGTGCTTGCCTTTGCAAGCAGCAAGGCCTCAGTGTGATCCCCAGAATCAGAAAGGTGCCAGATGGGGCGCATTACACTTGTCTACTCAGTGCTGGAGAGGCAGGGACAGAAGGATTCCTCGGGCTTGCTTGCCATCTGGTCTAACTTAATTGGTGACCACCAGTCTAATGAGAGTTCCTATCTTGAAAAAAGGAGTACAAGGCTACAAGGCTGGAGAGATGGCTCAGCCGGTAAAATACTTACCTTCAAAGCCTAACGACCCAGGTTCAATTCCTTTTACCCACATCAAGCCAATGCACAAGGTGACACATGCATTTGGAGATTTTTGCAGTGGCTAGAGGCCCTGGTGTGCCCATTCTCTATATTTCTGCCTCTCTCTCTCTCTCTCTCTCTCTCTCTCTCTCTCTCTCTCTCTCTCTCTCTCTCCCTCTCTCTTTCTCATCTATCTGTCTATCTGTCTGTCTCTCCCTCTGTCCCAAATAAATAGATAAAATATTTTGAAAATATTTTTAAATAAAAGGAAGACAGTGTTCCTGAAGAATGATACCTAAGGTTGTCTTTTGGC
>PVHP010009814.1:0-49398 GCA_004024765.1 Zapus hudsonius | reverse complement strand
ACAGGAAACACAATTGGTGGTTATGAGTAGGCTGACCACACCTCCCAGTAGGAGTGAGCAGCGAACCAAGAAAGGAGCACTTGTGTAATGGAGGAGCCTGGGCCTGGGGGAGACAATCAACAGCTTTCAATTCGGCCAATTTTCCACTTAGTGAGGGGGTCCCCTTGTCTGGAACTTGGGATTCAGGGCGATAGGCACCAGATCCTGTACTCTTAGGCTCCCAAGACAAGATACACTATGGGACCAATTGACAGGGAGGCTACTAAAAATCGAATCCTGGTAATCTAATCCATGGTCCCCTGTCACAAGGACTGATCCAGACGTCCCATGGAGGAGGTGATCCAGTGGAGGGGGGAGGGGAGGGCAGTGGGGAATTGGGGATAACAACTCATTGTTTGCCCACCAAATGCTGTAACTCATTATGGACAATAAAAAAAATTTAAAAAAAATATCTCTTTCAATTTAAACTCTTCCCAATCGCTCCATTTGGTTCGATTTTTTCATCTAAAAAATACAAATTTTGGATTATTATCGTGCCAATAAGCGCTTCAAAATGCGCTGCCTGACATTGTAAGGAAGAACTATACTGTATGGCCAGTCACTCAAGTGGGTGTCTGGTGTAGTAAACTCACTAGTGACAGAGACCAAGCCCAGGAAAGGAAAGTCTAAGAGGTAAAGGATGGGAGATGCAGCCATTTTCCAAGACTGATCGTCTATGTTGCTCATGGTTCAAAGAGCAAGGAGCTCTCAAAGTCGGCGTGGGGAGCAAAACGTTGGCTCAAGTCTTTTGAAGTTGAAACATTTCAGGGAAATGTCAAAAAAAAGAGCTATGAAATCTTTTGCCACTGCCACAGGATTGAGTTGTCAGGGCACATGTTTTCCAACAGCTTTGGCCATCTGACGCCCACACAGGTGTCATTAGTGACAAGACAAGGCTCTTCCAGAAGGACGCTGGAGTCCAGAACAGCATTCTGACAGCTACTATCCATCAGCAGGCAGTGAGGCAAGCGATTGCTGTCCTCATTCTAAAAGCTGGGCATTTTTTCTCTCCTCTGCTTTTTGCGTGTGTGTGTGTGTGATATGCATATTATGTGTGTGTGCATGCGTGTGCGTACATGTGGAGGCCAGAGGTCAATGATGAGTGTCTTCCCCAAGCTCTCTCCACCTTATTTTTGAGGCAGGGTCTCTCACTGAACCTGGAGCTCACTGAATTGATTAGACCACCAGCCGTCAGGACCATGGATCCTTCACCTGTGCCTCCCTAGCGCTGGGAGCATAGGCAAATACCACCATGCCTGGCCTTTATGTGGGCCCTGGGAATCTCAATGTAAGTGCTCATGTTTGCTTGACGAGCATGTTACTGACTGATCCATCTCCTCAGCCCCCTTTGTGGTCTGTATTTTCTCTAAGGATCTTGTAATTGTAGTTTAAGTCTATTTGCTCTTCAATGGGGAGAGCCTTCTGGAGCTAACAAGTGGGTAAGAAACTCAAAATAAGACTTCTTTCATAGAAAAGCAACTTATTTTCTAAGATAAGTTTCACTATGTAGCCTGCACTGGTCACTCAGGTGGGTTCTCATGAACTCTGTCTCAGCAATCTCTTGAGTGCTGGAATTGCACATCTGTATCTCCATACCTCACATAGAAAAACAATTTTGAGTCTCCAAAATCATGAAACATGATATTTGTCATCATTTAATGTGAAGAAAGCATAAGTGTGCAAATAGCAGTCTATAATTATCTCATCAAGCTAATTAATTTAATCAAAAATTGATGTGTAATCACGGCAAAAGTGATATTTATTTTTTAATTTAACTCGTGATACTGACTTGTTTTTAGAAAAACCATGATTAAACTGCTCCTGAATTAAAAGTTAATGGCAATGTGGCCATAAACACAGTGTTCCGATCTCTCATCTGAATAGGTTCCCATTACATCATTATGTCTCCTTTAGGGAATGGTTATTTGCTTTGTGTCTCCCTAAATTTCATAGCAGTGTTGTTCATATGTCTACTCTCACCTTTCATCACTTGGCAGAAGATACCATGGGTATCCGTCACACAGAACTGCATAAACTTTGTCTCAGTCCACTCCAGATGCTATAACAAAATACCTTGGACGGGCTGGAGAGATGGCTTAGCAGTTAAGGCGTTTGCCTGAAAAGCAGAAGGACCTGAGTTTGATTCCCCAGTACCCAGGTAAAGCCAGCTACACAAGGTGGTGCATGTGTCTGGAGTTTGTTTGTAGTGGCTGAACGACCTGATGGGCCTATTCTCTTTCTGTCTGCCTCTTTCTCTCTCTCAGATCATAACAAATAAATAAATAAATAAAATATTTTTAAAAGACAAAAACTCATCAATTTACTTTTTTTTAAAAAAAATGCAATGGACAAGGTAGTTTATAAGTACTATGAATTGATTTCTTAGATTTGTGGAGACTGGGAATTCCAGTACCACATGCTGGCAGATTTCAGTCCCTGGTGAAGGCTTGCATTCTGCTTCCAAGATGGAGCCTTCCTATAACATGGGAAGCACAGCAAAAGAGAGGCGAGCTTTGCTCCTCAAGCTCTTTTATAAGAACACTAACCCCACCCATGAAGGGAGAGCCCTCATGGCCTGATCTTCTTCCAAAGGCCCCATCTCAAGAGGGCTTCCATTCATCACCATGGACTTTAATTTTTAACATGGAGATTAGGGGTGATGCCTACACTAGTAGTGCTCACTTTCCTCATCAAATTCCTTCAGAACCACAGGCCTCTGCTCAGGCTACAGCTGCCTCTGCCCAGCATAGAAGCACCTAAGGGAAATCCACATCGTTCAAGTCTCAGCTCCAGCCTCGTCTTCTCTGTGGAGTCTTTCCTGGGTTAGCAGCCCCTTTAGTGCTCTGACAGCACACTCAAAAAGCACTGGTCAGGCTGCACTTTAATTGCAAGTTTATCCTTCCTTCGCTCCTTCCTTCCTTCTACAGACTGTATGCCTCTGGAGGGCAGAAATAACCTTTCGTTTTAGCACACTGCTGTTCAGTGTTGGCATCTAGTTGGTTCATAAAGTTGCCATGCAGTTGTCTGGGTTAATTCTGAAGCTTAATACTGTTTTGGAAAAGGATGATTGGGGGCTGGAGAGATGGCTCAGGGTTAAGGCACTTGCCTCCAGTGCCTAAGGCCCCGGGCTTGATTCCCCAGGTCCCACATAAGCCAGACCCACAAGGTGGTGGCCCTGGTGTTCTCTCTCTCCTCTCTCTCTCTCTCTCTCTCTCTCTCTCTCTCTCTCTCTCTCTGCTTGAAAATGAATAAATAAAATATAAAAAAAAACCAAGAAGCTAGCCCACTCTTTTCTGGGTTAAAAAAAAAAAAAAAGATGATTGGTACCGAAATTGACAGGACCCAGAATCACCCAAGAAACTAGCCTCTGGGCATGCCTGTGAGGGATTATTTTGATTGGATTAACCACCTTAATTGTGGATGGCACCCCTGGAAGGGCAGGGGTCCTGGGCTACATAAAGAGCAGAGAGCTGCATGAGCATCAGCATTCAGTCTTCTGTGCTTCCTGCTTGCAGACACAATGTGATCAGCGGCCTCAAACTCTTGCTGCCTTCCCCATCATGATGGACTGTGACGTCAAAATATAAGCCAGAATAAGTCCTTCCTCTATTAAAATGGGGGGGGGGTTGTGGATGTTTTGGGCGGTCAGGTGTTTTGTCCTGTCAATAAGAAAGGCAACTAATACAAATGCCTTGACTACTTACTTGCTGACGTAACCCACACCTCAAAAGGTTTGGGTTTGCTAAAGCAAAGATAAACGACATATCCCTAAAGTACTGCAGAGGAAAGGCTTTTTGAACTGCTTATTACCGTTAATGTGGTAAGTTTTGTTTTTGAAAAAAATTCATTTATTTGATTATTTTGACTTATAATTTTATGATTAACTATTTAATTTATAATTTTCTTTTACTGGAAGTTTCTAGTAAGCTACGGCATGCCACACGTTGGAGGCTCTAAGTAAGCATTTCTAGATGTCTCTAGAACATACGTCCACAATGTAATCTTCTGTTAACAGAACTCATTCATTCAAAGTTGAGGGTACAGGTGATAGAGCACTTGCTTAGTATGTAGGTGGTCCTGGATCTGATCAGTGAGAGTCCATTACAAAAACAAGTATAAGAAAGCATTCATTCAATTCATATTTCAATATTTTCTCCGTACCAAGCTGTTCTAGGTATTGGAGATGGAGTAATCAAAGAAATAAATAAAAAGATGAATATGCCTGCTCTCTCTGAGTCTACGTTATAGATACTGGGAAACCTACACTATATAGATATGTGTTTTTTTTTCAAGTGTTCTAGAAAACAGTTATGGTATATCGAATATATACTACATAGGACAAGTCTTGGTGTCTCATATAAAGTGACATTTAAAGCAGAAACGCTGGCTGGGAAGATGACTCAACAGTTAAAGGCACTTGCATGCAAAGCCTGATAGCCTGGGTTCAATTCCCAAGAAGCGCATCATCTGGAGCTTCTTTGGAGTGGAAAGAGACCATGGCATCCCCTACCTGTGTGTGTGTGTGTGTGTGTGTGTGTGTGTGTGTGTGTGTGTGTGTGTGTGTGTGTGTGTGTGTGCAAATAACCCAGAAACCCAACAGGAAGAATTAGCAAGTGTAGTGGTCCAAGGGAAAAAGTAGCAAGTGCAAGGGTCCAGAGGCAGATGGTTGACATGATTGACATTTTCTAGAGCAGCAAATTGTGTCTGAAGCAAAATAAAAAGTGAAAATAATACCAAAGATATTTGTAACTATGGTGGGAGAAGCAGCCCAATGTGGAGGGCTTAGTAGGCTATGGTTTTGAGAATCATGGAGAATTACTGTAAGGTTTTGAGAAGATAGATAACTTTCCTTTCTTTTTAAAGATATCTCTGCTGTGTAAAGAGTAGACCCCAGGGATCAAAGGATGAATTGGAAGAAACCAGTTAGGAGATACCTACTATATAGGTAAAAGAAAATGACATTCCCGTTTAGGATGCTACCTGCTGGAGATGTGTGAAATGCTTGCTTCTAAAACTGTTTTGAAGGTCAAGCCAACAAAAATCTGTTATGAGAGAGAAAAATGTGTTATGAGAGAGAAAATGACATACCACTGATGGTTGCAGGGTCAGAAGACCAGAACAGACCAGCCATGTACTGATGTATGATTGCTCTGTATCTGTTGGAGAAGCACAGGTCACATCTTCTGTTCTAAATATGAATATAATAGAAGGATATTAATGAATTAATGATATTAAGGATTAAGGATATTAAGGATATAAATTAATTAATTAAGGATATAAATGAATTAATAGAAGGATTTTGTAGATAGTAAGGTCATATTTAGAACTTATGTGCCAGAGATTATTTCAAGATATACCTTTTCATTTTCCATTAATCCTCAGCCACCAAACCTTGACACTTCTTTCTTGGTAATATCTTTAATGATGTACCCACCTTGTTGTCGTCAGCCACACACTGCTGGGATGAACCTCCAAACCAGACAGTTTATGGGAGGAAAGGATTTATTGAAGCTACAGATCCAGGGGGAGTTTCATAAAGGCGAAAGGGGCTGCCCCCCTTCTGCAGGTCAAAGCAGAGAGAGTAATGCATCACCAACACCATACATACACCAATAAAATAGGCAAGGGGGAGAGAGAGAGAGATTTTCTTCCCCTTTATATTGCCTTAAGGCAGCATCTTGCCTTTCTTAGACTTGTTGACTCCCTGAGTTTCTGGAATTTCCTTCCTGCAATGTCCTCCCAAGAAGGGTGTATGTTTCTAGCTCCCCTAAGCTTCCTTTCATCCTGACCCCTACTGAGAGGGCTGCCTTCCTATAAACAACTTCAGTGAACCATCCAAGATTACTTTAAAAAGTCAAGTTGACAACAAAACCTAACCATCAAACAACCTGACATTCTCATTCCTGCTCCTTCCACTTAGGCCTCAGGACTTCCATTTGGACTAACACAGCAAGCAGCCTCCTAGTCAATCCTCAGTCGTCTACCTCCAGCCTCACACTAAAGGGCAGAAGAGCTTGTCATCCGCAGAGAATGACGGCAGGAACAAGGGACCCACAGCCACAGCCATTCAATCTACACAGGATAAGCCAGTGAGACAGAAACCAACGATTTCGACACAAAGACCCCTAAGCTCACAACCTTAAAGCAGCCTTAATACTCATCCACCACGACTCAGGGAACTGAACAGAAGAAGGGGCTGAAAGATTGTAAGAGCCGTGGTGGAGGAGATTATCCAGAGGCCTGGCCAGGAGAACCTGGCTGAATACTAGGCTATCCATGGTCCCCTGTCACAAGGACTGATCCAGAAGACCCATGGAGGAGGTGATCCAGTGGAGGGGGGAGGGGAGGGCAGCGGGGAATTGGGGATAACAACTCATTGTTTGCCCACTAAATGTTGTAACTCATTATGGACAATAAATTTAAAAAATTTAAAAAAAAAAGAAGAGCTTGTCATCACATGTTCAAAGTTCTCCTATGGCCTTGGTCTGCCTACCATGCCCTTCCTGAGACTGGAATTCATACAATGTGCTTTTTAGCTTTTGTGTGGCTGTTTGACTCTGGGCTCTGCATGACCATTGACATCTTGAAATCACAGCGGATGTAATCTGCCTATATGAAACCCTTGTGAGATTGGACCAATTAACATTCCCTTGTGGAGGGAGGGGAGATGCATGAGCCTTTCTGATACTCATCAGACCCTACCCCTTCAAAGGTTATCAAGCAAGTGGTAGGCTGGCCAGAGGCTGGAATTCTCCAGTAGCATAGCTACCTGAACATTGCCTAGGAAGATTCTCTAGTGGTTTAGTTTTTTATGAACCATTGTTGCTATGGGTGGACTCTTAATGGTGTCATTGCTCTAATTTTCCCAAGGGACAGCCTGGTGGTGGAGCTGCCTTTGAGTCCCCATGCTCTGACAAGTAACCGCAGTAAACTCATTGCTTCAATAATCTAGATTTAGAATCCTTGGCATGTTGGTGTCCTACCTACCTGGGCTGGGTAGACATTTCCCCAAGGAAAGTCATATGGCATTAGTTATGTTTCTTGTAATGGTTGGATCTTAAATGTCTCCCAAAGGCCAAGAGACATTGTTGAGAAGTGGTGGAACTTTCGGGAGACAAAGCCTAATGAAGGGAAGTTAGGTTCTTGGTGGACATACTGGTGCCCATCCCTGTCTTGTCTTTTCTGAAACCATGCCGTGAGCAGCATGCCTCTGCCATCCACTTCCTCCATAATGTTTCCACCTGCCCAGGGGTCCCAGAGCAACAGGCCAACCAACCATGAACTGACATCTCTGAAAGTGTGAGCCAAAATAAGCCTTCCCTTTGATATTCTCAGGAATTTAGCCACAATGATGGAAATCTAACAATTCTCATTCTACAACTTAGAGTGTGGCCACTGTTTATGTCCTGCACACTCTTGTCCTTTGTTTTAGATGGCTGAGATGGTAAAGTTTTTAAAAATATTTTATTTATTCATTTTCAAGCAGAGAGAGAGAGAGAGAGAGAGAGAGAGAGAGAGAGAGAGAGAGAGAGAGAGAGAGAGAGAGAGCGCACCAGGGCCACCACCTTGTGGGTCTGGCTAATGTGGGACCTGGGGAATTGAACCCAGGGCCTTGGGCACTGGAGGCAAGTGCCTTAACTGCTGAGCCATCTCTCTAGCCCGAGATGGTAAAGTTTTGTTATCAATTTGAGCTGTTTAGTCATCCACAGTAATCTTGGGTAGGTCTCTGAAGCTGTTTATAGAAAGGATTAACTAAAGAAGACAGTCCCTTCTTCAGAGTGAGCCCTTCCCCCAGAGTGGGCAGCCCTCTCAGTAGGGGGTAGGATGTGAGGAAGTTCAAGGAGAAGGAAACCTCTCTCTTGCTTCCTCCTGCCTGGCTGCTGACGCTTGTCATAATTGGACATGCATCAATCCTGCTCAGTTATCCTTTGTTGGCATTGGAACAAAGTTGCCTCAGCCTTCCAATATGGACTAAAGACCAGAGGCTCCCCAGGAAGCCTTCGGGCCTGCAGTGCTGGATTGGGACTCCTGAGGAATCCAGCCATGTAGAATAAATGGTTACTGGTTCCTTGACTCTTGGGTTTGCAGACTGCTATTGTGGGATTGCCGTGAGCTAATCCAATAAATCCCCTTTTTACTACAATTCATTCTATCGGTCTGTTCCTCTAGAGGACCCTAATATGATGGCTTTGCATCGTATTTTAACCTGCTTGGCCCCAACATGCCCTGGCCCCAAACTTGTTCCTCATGGTGCATGGCAAAATTTTTTTAATCCTTTCACCCCCACACCACCAATGAAGCCTTCTAGTTTCACCACATCACCCAGTAAGAATTAACATTTCTCGAGTGACAGGGAAACTACTAAAAATAGAATCTAGGTAATCCAGAATTGTGTATATTTGTCAACCTAGGCTGATCTCACTCTCTGATGGAGATTGTGTTTGTATTTTTCAGGATGCAGCGAGAGAGCTGTGGCCCATCTAATCCTACCATCTGACTGTAGGCAGAATAGCTGAGATGAGCCACCACAGCCATATCGTGGAGGATCCATATGGAACCCCACAGAGAATGTCGGGATGAACAAGGGACCCACAGCCACAGCCATTCAATCAACACAGGATAAGCCAGTGAGACAGAAACCAATGATTTTCAACACAAAGACCCCTAAACTCACAACATTAAAGCAGCCTTAATACTCATCCGCCATGACTCAGGGAACTGAGAGGAAGAGGGGTGGAAAGATTGTGAGAGCCGTGGTGGGGGAGACTATCCAGAGGCATGGCCAGGAGAACCTGGCTGAATACTAGGCTATCCAGGGTCCCCTGTCACAAGGACTGATCCAGATGACCCATGGAGGAGGTTATCCAGTGGAGGGGGGAGGGGAGGGCAGCGGGGAATTGGGGATAACAACTCATTGTTTGCCCACTAAATGTTGTAACTCATTATGCACAATAAAAAAAAGAATTAACATTTCTTCTCCTATGTGTCCACAAACCTTTAGGCTTCTACTTAACACAGTGCATGTATGCATGTATTTCCACATATCTTTCGAAGCAATGACTTTCTCTATGAAAATGAAATTTTTCTTATAAACCCCATCTTCACAGGGCTCTGCAGAGTACTTCCTATGATAGATCCTCAGTAAATATTCAGCGTCTTACAAGAAAACTGATGCAGCCATGAGAACAGTCTGATTCTCAAGGAAAGATCTGCAAGATTTATGGTGAGTCCACATCTATAAGCATTGCCTCCCTGACAATATTTTCCCAAATACATTTTTCACAGTAAATTATTATTATAGACTGTTTAGAACAAAGCTGTGAAAATAATGTGTTTTAAAGATCACACTCAGATACTACCATAAACATAAGCTTCTCTAGAGTAATATAGAAAAGATTGTAAAATAAATTAAATATTTTGTCCCTCTGAGACATAGCATGTTTTCATTTTCTTGTGAAAATAAAATATATTGATTTTTCTTTTTCATTTCTGGGTGGAAAAAAAACAGCTCTTGAGAACACACTAGTAAATAGCGTATGGCTTGCAGAAGCTAGACATTTAAGGACACAAAGAAAAATTAGTATAATACCTCATAGCTTGAGGATATCCTAAGAGGAAAGTAGTAAAGGTTGGGATTTGGAAATAAAAGACTAGCTAGTTATATTCTGGTTCATATCAGAAATGCCTCCAGCCATTAACTCACTGCTGTATACTAACATTATTAGGATAAATGATTTCTTTATCTTTTTATTGCCTCTAAAGCCTCACTTCACTCCTGAATATTGAAATTATGGGTATAAAGCTGAGGTGTACCTCTGTGGTATACATATGGTTAGAATGCACAAGGAGCTGAGCGCAATCCCCAGTGCCAACAACAATAATAATATAAATGAAAATGATTGTGAGCTAGGGAGATAACCTAGGCAGTAAAGTGCATGCCCATGTCTGCATGAGATTTTGAATTATATCCCCAGAACTCATATTAAAAACAAATGCTGAGTCTGGTGATAACCTTTTAATCCCAGCAGGGAGGTAGAGACAGAGCCCAGTGGTGGTCCAGCCTGCCTGTCTAGACTAATTGGCAAGCTCCAGGCCAAAGAAAGAACCTGTCTCAATAAAGGTGGACAATATTTCTCAACTATGACACCTGAGGTTTTCTTCTGGCCTCCATAAGCACGCAGGCGTGCACACACACACCTGAACCCACATATGCACACATGCATAGACCCATAACATTTTAACTATTTTCCACTAGATTATAAATTCCCTGAAATCTATTGGTCCTAGACCACCATTTATTGTTACTGATGGTTTGTTTTTTCCTCTCTCTCTCTAGATTTTAAGTCCCTGAAGGGCAAAAGCTCTTCTTTCTTTTTGCATCCCCAGCCCTTATCGTAGAACTTTGCACAGGGCATTCACTACAAAATCTTAACTTCATCTCAAGCTTTCACTACTGCTCCTTCAACTGTCTTTGCTATTGGTTCTGAAAACACCAAGCCAGAGCCTCCGAGGTAGAACCTGGTGGTATTTTCAATACAGATTTGGAAGCTATAACAGAGATCCAAAATAGATCTCCACCTGTGAGCTTGCCAAGGTTTCCTCTTCCAAACTGGGGTACTGAGGGCGGCATGTAAATTGTACAGCATACAGGTCTATGGTCAAGTTCTAGTGTGGCAGATGGGAACACGTCCAGTGTGTTAAAGCAGTGCCCACCTGTGCTGCTTATGGGCACCAGCTGTGTCTGCTTCCTGGAGATGGCGATCCATGTTCACTTATCCTACTGTTCCACTGGTTATAGGAAGTCCAAATGTCTATCATGATCAAGCTGGTTCACCATCACCATGTTCACGTTCCAATAAAAGCCTGGTCACAGGAAGCTGCTTGTGTCAGTACACATTCCATTGGCCAGAACAGTCATGAACCCAGGAGGAGACTAGAAAATGTCTTTAATCTAGGTCCCAAGATAAAACGGAAAGGTTCAGTGACTCCCAAGTAGAGAGCAGATTTGAGTGACAAATCTCTCCTCAAACCAGAATGCTACCTTTCACTATGAAGTCCCTTTCCTTTCAGTTTCTGCAGTCCTTATTACAGCTGGCTCTGCCCAATGATTCCTGGTAGCAGTGTTTGCACAGGCTCACTCTATTTTCTGCCTGAACTCTTGAACCACATTCTAATACTTCCTGGCCTCCATTCACTCAGCTCGTCAGGGACTGATGTAAAATGCTAGCTAGGTTGGCCCAGGGCCTGCTCTCCTCTCTGAAATTTTCCCGCTGTCTCTTACACAGCCTGTCCATTGTGCCCATTCATCTTCTGGAAGGGGCTGCCTCGCGCCCCTGTGTCCCTGCAGCAGCCCCTGTAGCTCCAGCCACAGGCAACGCAGGGTGGCAGGACCCACTTGGACTTGGACTTAGAATGGGCCACCTTCCCATCCGAGTAGTGAAATATGTAACAGAGGGTTACATGTTCCTAGTATGATATTCACATGTAGCTACTAGTATGATATTCACATGTAAACATGTAACAGAGTTACATGTTCCTAGTATGATATTCACTATAGGTTCCCTTTTTCATATCCAAGATTACGGATATTTCCTTTTATTCTTAATTTTCAGAGTAGGGGATATGCAAGAGTTTGGGGAGATGAGGTCTCTGTGGGACCCCAGGATCCCCTTTCTAATGAGGTAGGGTCTCATTCTTGCTCAGACTCATACCATCAATCTCTGTCAGAGAGAAGGGGGAGAAAGGGGGGGAGAGAACTTGTATAAATTCTACTCTGAATATATATGAATATACATACATACATATATATCCACACATGTGTAAATTCTACTCTAAATATATATATACACACATATGTGGTGTATATTTGTGTATGTATGTGTATATATTATATGTGGTGTAAATCTGGGCTTTCAATTGAATTGGTATTGAATCTATAAATTGAGGAAGAAGGAATTATCACCTTACCATTGATTTACCCAATCTATATACATGTTATGTCTCTCCATTTCATTTATTTTGGCTGGAACTTTGGCTTGTCTTCTATTAGCTTTATTTCAAATTTATTTTCAATGCCTTTGTAAATAATTTTATGGGCTGGAGAGATGGCTCAGCGAATAAGGCACTTGTCTCCAGTGCCTAAGGCCCAGGGTTCAATTCCCCAGGACCCACATAAGTCAGACCCACAAGGTGGTGGCTCTGGTGCTCTCTCTCTCTCTCTCCTCTCTCTCTCTCTCTCTCTCTCTCTCTCATCTCTGCTTGAAAATGAATAAAATAAAAAGAAGAAATAATTTTATGTAACATTTTGGTTGTTGCCAGTAAATAAGCATAAAATCATGATTTGAATCAGATGTCTCCATAAACTCGTGTTCTGAATGTTTTGTTTCCACTGATGAAAAGTTATTTTGTGGAGAGGAGAGGTGAAGCCTTACTGGAGGAGGTGTTTCTGGGGTCAGGCTTAGGGTTTACAGCCAGCTCCCTTGCTAGAGCCAGGCTTCCTCTCTTGCTGCTGTTTTCACCAAGACAGAGGTGATGTCCATGCTCACTTTTGAAGCTTTCCCTCAAGACTGTAAGCAAAAATCAATCCTTTCCTCCCATCAGCTGCTTTGGGTCAGGTGTCTTGTCCCAGCAACAATACACAACTCACTTTGTCTATTCAGTAGAATCGTACATTCACTTAGTAATACTGTTTTTGCAGATTCTTCTGAGATATCTACTTCTACATGTTCAATTGAATCTGTGGATTCTTTTAAACTCCTCCTTACTTACTAATCAAGAATTTCACAATTGAAAACTTAATAAGGGAATACATGTTATTAGTATGATATTCACTATAGTTTCCCTTTTTCATATCCAAGATTAAGGATATTTCCTTATATTCTTAATTTTCAGAATAGGGGATATGCAAGAGTTTGGGAAGATGAGGTCCCTGTGGAACCCTAGGATCCCCTTTCTAAAGTTCAGACTTCTTTGGATGCTTAAGATTTCTATGTCCTTATACTCTTGCCCCTTTTTCCAACCAATTTTTTCATTCAGTCCTCAGTGTAATTACACTCGAGTGTAATTTTAAGGTGTTCATCTTCATTAGTGATCACAACATCTTCACTGAGTTGCTAATTTGTGTATTGCCCTATGTGCACGTGTGCATACAGATGTAAACTCTTTGTACATGAATGCAGCAGCCAGAGAACTCGGGCACCTTTGTCTTATTGCTCACCTGCATATTTATTTGAGACAGGATCGCCCCCTCAACCTAGACCTGCTGTAAATTAGTGAACCCCAGCATTTCCCCATCTTTGGCCCCCTGAAGACTGGAGTTACAGATAATGTGTGACCACACACAGCTTTTAATATGGGCTCTGGTTACTCAAACTTGACAGTATCTGGCCTAAAAGTCCCTTATGCTTATTAAACTGAGTCAGTCCATGAATGAGCATTTTTACAAGACACTTTAGGCTTATAGGGACCGTGCATAGAACTGGAAAGGTAGATAAGAATTAACCTCGTCTAAGTACAGCTAGTGTAGAAAACCACCACCAAGGTGGTGAACATGCAGATAGATTCATGCAGGTTATAACTCAATATTATCATTAATTGATGAACATTTTTTCTCATTTCCTATCTAATATGTTGTAGGTTTAGCATTGACAAAAATCAATCAGGACATCAATTCTTCAGAGGCCATATGGATTTCCTAGATTTAGAATTTGAAAAAACAGCTTTTTTTAGTGACCACCACATAGATCATGGACAGTACATTGTCTACAGTTCTGAAAGGAAACACAGCAGCAGCTTATTGATGGCTGCTTACTTAGTTTTTCTCAGGCTGAGCAGAGTCTAGCAGAATTTTAGAGCTCTAAATATGTTCTCTAATACACAATGCTAATACACAAGGGATGTGTGATGGTTAGGTTTTGTTGTCAACTGGATCTTTTTAATTATCTTGGGTGGGTCTCTGAGAATATTTACAGGAAGGCAGCTTCCCAGTAGGGGACAGGATGTAAAGAAGCTCAAAGAAGCTAGAAGTAAACATCCTTTCCTGTGTGGGCAGTGCAGGAAGGAAATTCCAGACTCAGAAACCCATTATGTCTGGGGAAGGGCTGCAAGACCCCACCCTAAGCCTATATAAAGGAGAAGAAATTCTCTTTGGTCTTCCTATCTGTTTGCTGTTCTGTGTGTATGGTGTTGGTGATGGGTTTCTCTCTCTGCTTGGACCTGTGAAAGAAGACCAGCCTCTTTTGCTGTTAAGTAACTTCCCCTCAATCTGTAGTTTCAATAAATACTTTCCTCCCCTAAATTATGCCTGGTTTGAAGATTCATCCCAGCGGCGTGTGGCTGACTATGACAGGATGTGTGGAGGAAGGTGTTTTCAGGAATAGTTTTAACGTTTTCAAATATTTTGTAATTCTCTAGGTGGGGTGTTTGTTTTCAAATGAGGTGTGTGGTGGACATTTTAGTTATAATTGATTTCTGGTACACTTCCTTCTGGTAATTGACTGAGATGGTGACATGTTTAGCATTCTTCCCATGCAGAAGCAGTTTAATTTCTTCTGCCTTCGACTTTAGCTGCTCCAGTGTCTGCCTAATCCATAGACTGTGACACGGTAATTTAGGGCCAGTGCTTGGGTCAACACGCGTGAGGGCCGTTTCCCCTTCCTTCTCTCGGCATGCAGCCTCTCACAGCCAGACTTGAGGGAAAGCCCAAGTCAAAGAAAAAGGCCATGCACAGGCAATCCAACTGTGACATCCAGTGGCAGCCACATGAACGAATCATTGTGGATGTCCAGCAAACCTCAGTCCCTGGTGTCAGCATCACCTGACATCACAGAAAGAAAACAAAAAACAAAAAACACCTGCTTCTTGCTGGTCAATTCTATTTGGTGTGAGGATGGCAAGAGGCAGAAAACAACAGGTGAGTTTTGGGTTGTTTCTTGACTCAATTATATCAACATAAATGTGGATATATACATTAACATGTTTAACTCAGGTATATCTATCTATCTAATCTATCTATCATCTATCTACCTATCTATACTTACATGTAATTTAACTGAGTTATATCTAGGTAAATGTTTGTGTATATATATACACACATATTTATTTATTTATTTATAAATACACATATCAAAAGTAGCATTTCATTTTGGTAAGAAAATTCTTATGCAATGAATACTGTTCAAATGATATGAGAACCATAGAGGAAAAAATAAAATTAGATTCCTATAAACACCCTAAAGATTCAAAATTTCAAATGAAAACAGTTACACCCAACATCAAAGAATAAAATTGAATATTTTGTGTTGTCTAGGTACTCTTAAGCAAACATAAGCTTGAAAGATTGTATGCACAAATTTTAAATGTCCTGAGACCAAAGCCAGTATAAATAAAGCTGGACTCAACCTTAAAGAAAAATACAAAGAATTCAAAAACATAACATATACATTCTTACAACCCTTTTAAGAAGATCACCACTGTAAGAGAAGAATATGGAATGGCAATTCCAGAAAAGTATGAATATACAATAAACATGAACATCTGATCAATTTTAGTAACTGGGTAAATACAGGATGGAAAAAAATGCAGGTTTTACCAGCTAGTGTTAAGGATATGGGGAAATGTGCTCTAATAGCTTGCTTTGGAGATGAGGTAGATACAGCTCTTCTGGAGTACAATTTTGCAGCATCTACCAGAATTTTGAAATGTGTTCATCCCTCCCAACAATTTTACATTTAAGACTCTCATGTGTGACTGATTCTTCATTGGTAAGATGCTTATTATAATAGGGTATACCTTACTTTATTGTTTTTAAATAAGATAACCTATGGCCTGTTACATAAGAAATTTATTGATATTACTATCAAAACCATTTCATTATATGCAGTTATTTTATGTAACTATAAATAGACCATAAATTTAAAATGTCCACCAATGGAGAAACACATGTTGTGAAACAGCGCCCATATGCATATTAATCATATGTGTAGATAACATTTATTTAACCCTCTGTGTGTATACATGTGAATCCACATGTAACAGAAAAGTCAAAGAACAATGCATTAAGTGGCAGAATAAAGGGAAGAACTGAACTGGAACTTGGACTTCTTTACTTGTGTCCTTTATTGTTTTAACTTTGACCTTTAAACTCCGATATTCTCACTACAGCCAGTGAACTTTATGCATCTAATCACAGCCATTGGACCACTGGGCTCCAGTCATTTCTAACTAATCTAATCACCTCATTTTTTAGATTGGAAATGACAGAAAATATTTTATAAACTATTGTGTATATCACTTAAAATGAAAGAGATTTGTGTTTCTTATATTTATTTATATTTAATGGAACTTTAGCAATGAGTTTAAGGTTTTGTTTTGTTTGAAAATCATCTTACTGTTAGCAATGGTGGATTAATGAAGCAGTTCTGAACAAAATTATTTCAGCATAATCTCAGTAAGAACTCCTCATTTGAGAAATCCATAAAGCATTATATCCTTCAATTAATGGCATACATACAATTAACAATTTGCTGATTGAAGAGCATTTTCTATCTCCAGCTGTAGGTAGCAATCACAAACCCAGTCCAGGAAACTGGAACTTCTTCCCCAGAGTCCCTGAGTCAGGGGAGGGATGCTGAAAAACCACTCACCACACTTTTGCCACTCAAGTCTCACATCCCAGCCTGATAAGAATTATAAAACCCGTCAAAAAAGCCTAACAATAATATCCTAAGACAGTGTCTTAGCACTTTAAACAATTTTTAATACTTCATAAGAAGTAAATCCATATACTCTTGGGGGTGTTGGTGGTCCTGGAAATTAATCTTAAATCCTTACATGTTGGGCACTGCTAAATGAGGGCACGGAGAACAAAGGGTTAATGATGTTTGAACAGGTGAACCCCGGTAATCCGGTAGGCATTTCCCAGCTCCATCGTCAACCCTGACTCCCAACCCCCACAAGCAAGCCACAGGAACCCAGCGTTCCCACCTCAGCATGACTGGCAATGGGTGTCAGACCCAAGCAACAAATTTCCCTGTACCCATCCCCACTGACCGTGGCTAGAATCACATATTTCCCGCCACTCAGGCCCCCAATTATACAAATTAGGCATTCACAGGTTGTCTGCACTCACCTATCCCCTTGCAGACTGCTAACTCACCACCCTGATTGACCAAGCCCCTTGCTCTCCCCTATTCCTCATCTTCCTGGCTTCCTTTCCCTATACATGGAAGCTCTGACCATTCAATAAAGAACCACGTGGATACACTATATACATCTACTCATGTCTGTGTCTCGTACCTCAACGGACACACCCTGTGTCCACCCCCAGCTCTATGGAACCGCCCTGAGATAGCGAAAGCAACCGGCGGCTGCAGCTTTCCTCCGATTTCCCTCTGCGGTGGCTGAGGCACCCCCAGAGGCGAAACAGCACTTAAATATATAAGCATGTGTTCTACCACTGAGCTATATCCCCAGTCAAACCACATACATTACCCTAAAGAAATATGAGTCCATTTTGTTCACTATTAGACTTGGCACTAAAACAACACTGTTGCGTTTTGTGCAAATACTTTCAGTGCTTAAAAAAAACAATGTGAATAAGCAGATACATATAGCAGAGAATATTTTTAAGCACAATAAACAATTAAGGACTCTTAAGGGCCCCAAATGCTTCATATCTCTAAACCTACAATCTGTTAAATCACCAATATTTTCACAAAATAACACTGTTGCTACCAACCTGTCATTATTGTTTTCCTACTCATAGTATACATTGCCTCAGCTCTACTACAAACAAACCTATTTTGAAATTGGAGACTTCCTGAAATCTTTAATTCCTATAAAAAGGTGTAATACATTTTAATGCTATAAATTTAACTCATCTGTAAAATATCTTATGTGTGTTAATGTCAGCCAAGTTTAAGACCAAGTGCTCCATATACAAGTAACAGAGTTGCAGCTTTGAGAAAAGCAATTATTTCATGCCCCAAACCTACATTTTCCAAGCTGGAAACTGTTGTTTATCTTCTTTTTGAGCTTACTTAATATAAATTAATCTCCCAATTTCCTTAGTTCTTAAGAATAACTTTTGTTATAAAGTTCAGCTAAAGTTTAACTAATAAAACCAGCTTCTGAACACATTAATTTAGCCACAAATTTATTTTACTCAATCTATGATGAAACTAAAAATCAGCCAGGCAAATATTAATTACTCTCTATCATAAGCATTTCTCAAGAGGACCATATGCATATCGCACAGCCTTGATATATGACTAAAGTGGTCACAGGCACTCACACACAAACACACACTTTAGAAAAGATAACATGAAGTTCTATAAAATTCTATGCAGTTAATAATACCATTATACATTATACTGCATTTGTAGTAGAAAAAAAACAGACTGGATTTTACTATTGTTATGCCTTTGAAGAGTTAAGTTTATCTATAAAATAAGATATATGCTAAAAAACACATACATATAAAATGCCACGCCATGTAAATATTGCTTTAAAAACAAAAACAAAAACCTCAATCTCTGGTGCTCAGTGTGCTAAGAAGCAGTAAGGAATAAATAATTCAGGAATATTTCAGTGTGGCACGTGTAAGAGGTCATCTTTCACTGCACTTGGTCCTGGTATTTATCTATTACAATGGTTTTTGTTTATTAAGTAGTGTGTGCAGTGTTGGGGATTGAACCCAGGACCTCATATATGCTAGGCAAGCACTCAATCACTGGGCTGTAACTCCAACCCCACTTATTTGTTTGTTTGTTTGTTTATGGAGAGAGAGCCACACAGAGTTACCCAGGCTGGCCTTGAGCTCACTCAACAGATAGGCTTTTAACTCAGTATCCTTCTTGCCTCAGCTTCCCAAGTGGCCAGGATCTGGGCCTGAGGCACAAGGCTAAGCTACTGCAGTGTTTAAAGGCTGGAGGGAGACTGACTGTATCCTCTGAAGCTGCCACCTAATTTGTTGCTACAAATGTGGACTTCTGACCACAAGGCCACAGATACCAAAATCTTTAAGTAATGAGTCTAGAGTCCTCAGATGGTTCCTGATCTTAAAAGGTGTGGGCTGAAAGTATTCTTCCAGAGTTATCTTCCTGAAATCTAAACCATAAAGTGGTAGGAATTTAAGAATATTTTCAAGGCTGAACATGGTGGTGCACTTCTTTAATCCCAGCACTGGAGAGGCTAAGGTAGGGGATCACTGAGTTTGAAGCCAGCCTGGGCTACAGAGTGAGCGCCAGATCAGACTTGGTTACAGACCCTGCTTTAAAAAAAATGGGAATATTTTTAATTTCTAAATTGTAAAAATCATATTTAAAATGTATGGAAAAGCAAAGCGCTATTATAAAAGAAATAAAGACATAATAGCAATCCCAGTATTGCATTGTACATAATTTTGGCATGGCAGAACAGGGTGAGAGAACACAGCGACATACAGCAGTATGCTGTAAAGAACTTTGAAGCAAAATCAAAGTACACCAACCACAGGATTTTATTGAGCATAATCTAGTAACGTCAAAGTCAATATAAAGGTCGAGCCAATAATACGCCTGAAAATTTTCATATATGTAAAGAATTTAGTGCTTTTTTAGCACTTTAGAAAAGATACTAGGGACTGGAGAGATGGCTCAGCAGTTAAAGGCATTTGCTTACAAAGTCTGATGGCCTGGGTTCAATTCCCCAGTACCCACATAAAGCTAGATGCACAAAGTGGCACATGTGTTCTGAAGTTCATTTGCAGTGGCAGGAGGCCCTCGTGACCCCATACCCATAGTCACTCTCTCAAATTAATTAAAAATATTTTTAAAAGACATTAATCTTCATGTATCAGAGCTGAGACATAAATTTGGTTAAAAAAAAAATCCCCAATGTCTTAGTTCACAAACTCCTGTGAATCAGAATAAAGGACCATCTAAAGAACTGGGTGTTGAGTACACACCTGTCACCTCAGCACTTCAGAAGCTGAGGCAGGAGGATTGCAGCATGTTCAAGGCCAGCCTGACCTAACAACCGCCTTGATCTGGGGAGATAACTCAGTGGTTGAAGGCAAAGTCTCTGGTCCAGGTTCAATTCTCCAGTACACACATAAAGCCAAATGTACAAAGTGGTGCATGCATCTGGAGTTCATTTGCAGTGGTAAGGGGTCCTGGTGTGCCCATTCATTCATTCATTCATTCTCTCTCTCTCCCCCCTCGAAAATATATACTTTTTTTTAAACAATCGATCTTGACTTTCTAGGTATTATTACAGGTATTACTATGCAACAAAAATATTCTTTAAAAAACATTAAAACATCAAAGCTAATAGCACTAGAAAAAATGGAAGAAATAAATATTCCTCTAAAAGGCACATAAATTAAATCTACAAGAGAAAACACTGAACAAACCAAATTGAAGGACTTTCTACAAAACCACTGTCCCGTACTGTTGAAAACTGTCTTGAAAGATAAAGAAAACATAAAGAATTACTCCATATGAAAAGAGATGATGGTATGTAGTTCTTGAATGTGGGTTGGGCCTTGACTCAGAAAACAATTCTATAGATGACACAAAAGTATTGTGTTAATGTTGATATTCTGATTGTGGTCTCAGAATTGTGGAAATGTAAGAAAATGTTCTCAGGAAATTGGTACTGAGAAAATTGGGCATTAATATTGTATTATGTATCAAGTCATTAGGCTAGAAAGCCATGAAAAATTAAAAACAATTGAATTTTAGTGAATCACCAAACTAGTATCAAAATTTCTTGATATATGTGTGTGTGTATTTCAAATGCCAAAGTCTGTAAAATGGAAGTCAAGTTTTGATTCAAGCCCTGATTCACTATAACTAATATATGTATATATTTCATTACATATAGATTATATAACTGATTATGTTAACTGATATATAACTATATATAACTGAAAGTTATAGTGACTCAAGAGATTCGAAAATAGCAGGAAACAGCACGAGGAGTTTCAAATACTTTTGTGTGTGTGTGTGTGTGCATGTTCATATGTGTGCAGCACATGGGCTTGCATGTAGAGGTCAGAGTTGTCATTGGGTATCATCCTTAATTACGCTCCACCCTGTTTCTTGAGACAAGGTCTCTCACTGACCGGGAACTCACTGACTGGGTGAGTACTACCTTGCCAGCAAACCCTAGAGCCTTATCTCTGCTTGCCAGCCCCGGGATTCAAACACACACCACCACATCTGGCTTTTACAGAGGTTCTGGGGATCCAAACTAGGTCCTCTGCAAGCGCTTCACCAACTACCATGTTCTCTGCCCTCAGGTAGCTGTTTCTTTTAAAATCAAACTACCATCTTACACATCATTAGACGAATAACAGTTCACAACTGGTTGACTGTAGAAGACACCAAACCACACCAAATGTTAGGCATGTTTTGAGCACAGTAATGTCGTTCACCAAGAGTTGCACTCATCTTCATCTTTATTGAAGTTAGTCACAATTCCTATTTCAAAATATTCCACAACTTGAATGGGAAAAGTATTACAGCTGCTTTGAAAGAGTACAAGTTGAATTAATGCAAATTTTAAGAATATAACTTAAAAGTATTTTTCCATAAGATAGGAACTTAATAATTTTGAATTTTTGTACTAAGTTACCAAAGGGAGGGTAACTCCCTGAAAAAATCCTTGCAAAGAAAACTTCAAGATGAAACAAGGAGTGCAAGAGCACTGGAGGGTTGGTGACCTAACCCACATTGCTCGCTGAAGCATTCAGCTGCACAGGAGACAGAGTGTAACAAAAGATAGCACCTTTCAAACGTCAAGTGATTAATAACAAGAATGCAGAACTGTTCGAACTCTAAAATATCTTCAGAGGAAACAGTAACCCACAATCAAGCATTTTGAGAAATGTAGTGTTATGTGTTGACTGTAACTATAACAGTACAGAACATTGAGAGCCGAAATTACATCTACAAATCTTCAGTAGAGAAAAAAAAAAGTTCTAATCACATCCTTACTGAAGATTTAAATTTGGGCTGTAAATTAGCACACTTTAGTACAGGAGAGGAAATGTAAAGCCCTACTTAGGAATTCAAGTATCAGTGAAGTATGTTCAGGGTATCTTTGTATTACACACCAATCAGGAGCTTTATTACAAGACTTTTTGCTCTTCAATAGAATTCAGAATAAACTTAGTATGCTTCAGATTGTTGCTAGAAATTTTTAGTTATGTAAGTACCACAAGAGGTTATCGTGATAACTACAAGATAATTCTACAGTGCGGAATCGCCTTTTTTAACCATAGAACAATAGGATCTTTTTTAAACCAGTGGACAAAGTAAGTGCTTTTAAAAATATTCTTCTAACCTCTTGCAATTCTTACATGTTCTCCTTAAGTGGTTAACTCAAATAAGAACAAATTTGCTTAATAAATAATTTCAGTAGCCTCCAGAGAGCCACACAGGCCATTTTCCTGGGGCTGGAGTGCAGCTCAGCGACACAGGCCCTGGGTCCTATGCCCAGCCGTCCCAAGGAAACCTCTCCAGCTGCGACATTTACTTGAGTGTCGCTTGCTGTTGCTGCTACTTTACACCGTAAGTCTTAGCAGAGCAAATGACGTCCATGCTCCAAATGTTGACGGGAATCTAGAATGCTTCCTGATGGCTTCAAAAGACAGACTGTAGGTTCTAGTACATGTTTAAGAGGTTGTTATAATTTCATATTTGTTTTCCTTTATAAATAAGTATGTCATGGGAGAGTATGTTAAATTATTAAACTAATTTCTAAATGTTAAAGCCTTGAGCATATGTTGCAAAAAACGATAAAACTAATAAAAAGTTTTCTCCCAGGTTGCAGCCAGTTATTTTCTAAATGATCCAACCTGCCCAGGAGTTTCTAAGATTTGCCCGGTTCCTGTAAAACATAGACATGGCACAGTACGAAGACAAGTGTTGGCCAACACCGTTTTGCTTGCATTTCAAAATCCAGTTCAGTCCATGCCATTGTTCAGAAGTTGTTTATTCTTGTGATTGTAACTTGGACTCAAGTGATCCTGGTTTTCTGGAAGAAGCACCTTGTTCACAAGGATCATTCAATCATCCTTCTCCACGGTCACCTCTCCATAGAGCACCTTTCTTCTCTGACGTAACATATGAAAATAGAGTTGCGGAAACACTTAGTTGGAAAAAGAAAACAGAGAAAGATGAGTTCTTGCTTTACATTATTTATGCTCGAAACCTATTAAATATGAGAGTAAACACATTATACGGCATTGCTCCCCCCCCCCCCCCCCCACAGTATTATGGAGTTCAGGGTAAGACCACACACACACACAAATGCGTGAATATTTTAATTCTATAAACTACTGGAGTTTTGGGTTTTCATGTGTTAAATACTTTGGTAAATATTTCCTTATAAGAACATGTAAGGCCACATATAGAGATGGCCACGTTTTAATTTAGAATTTTGTAATTGATTCAAATACCATGAAGAACCAAGAACAGCAGGTTCCACACTGCTTCTTTCTATTAGCTGTAGCCTGCTGCAGGAGTGCTCATGTGTGTGTGTGTGTGTGTGTGTGTGTGTGTGTGTCCCTACACACATCCAAGCTTCATACATACCCCCCCATGAACAGCTCCCCCATAATCTCAGGGGTGCACAGGCCTACAGCAAATGCTATGGTCCCTGGTTTGCAGAAGTTGGGTGCCAGAGCCTGAATTGGGATTGCCTAAGCAGAGCCCAGCGAGGCACCCCTTAGAGCCGTGTGTACAGGCTCTGGTTGTGTTCCCACACCTATATAGGCACAGATCATACCAGCTGGTCAAACGATCATCTCTGCAGTATATCCACAGACAATTTTGAGGCAACATGAACAAACACTTTAAATCATAGCAAAAATGTAAAAGAGTTTATTTTTTAAACAGCTACCCTAGTTGTCTAACCTTTCCGGTTATATATACTTAAAGCTAACGGAGAAATTAAGTTATCTATAAAATTATGACTAACTTAGTTGAAAGTATTGCATTCAGGGTTCTTTTTAAAGAATTCATTAATTCTCATCTAGAATATTCTCACAGGTGAATGAGCAATAACACTTCCTTTGAATACTAAAATAAATACTCAAAAACTACTTTTAATATCAGTAATGGCCACAAAAATACAGACTGACTTATCTTTGTCAAGCAGGACCTCAGTAAAAAAAACAGCACCATGAACTGGCAATGGACAAAGCCTACATCTCCCAGAACAGCTGAAGAGCACATGGCCTTCAAACCAAGTTCTTTCAAAACTTGGGCTTCTAGGAGGTCTCTGTGGTCACAAGAAGAAACACAAGGCTTTACCTGTAACCCCGTAAGACAGCTACACAAACTCTGGCCGCTCGGGCATGCGATCTTAGCTAAACACTGGGAGAGCAAGGCATGGACAAACACTATTTGCGTGCCTCCCTTTGCTCTTGGGACTCTTGGGTGGGAAAGCCGACCCAGAAGCAGGCTGACAGAGAAGGTAAAGGGAAGAAACAAGCACGGTTTCAAGGCTAGAGGTCTCACAGGGCTGGCCAAACTGTAATCACATCCCCATTAAATGAGATGCTTTTGAGTGTGTCAAGGTAGAGTTCAGATTCTGTAAACTGTCTTCATTCCCTTTCCCCCTACTGACAACAGTCTAATTTTATTGAGAAGGATGAATAACAACCTGACTTTTCTCTTATACTTCCTGCTAGTGCCTATAAAAATTCAACCTGAAAAAATAGCACAATTGGTACTTAAATGCAGTGAGAAAAGCCCTACGAATTCACTGCAGCTACTGAAGTGACAGAAGAAACGAGTGAGGTGGCTGAGTGACTCAGGGCATTTTAAGAGGAGGGAGCAGCTTCATCATTCTCAAGTACCCACAGCAACAGAAACAACACTAAACAGTACCGAACCTAGGATTCCAGGTGTGCTGAGTGAACAGACGAGAGCATCTAAAGTTTCCTTAGGCAGAATGTTTATGATGCAGGTTACAATGCCAAATGACGGCAAGGCTCACTGGCAAGTAACTTTGCAAATGATCTGTTTTTTCTTTTAATCATACAATGCATATTTTAAAGAAAACAACTGCTCATATATTAATTTATCTTTCTCACAATCAGTAAAATATCCCGACTCAGTTCTTAAATTATGAATAAATAAATGCGATATTGAACAGAAGCTATTTGTAAGCAAGTCTCCCTAATTTCACTTGGTTATTAAATTTGCTTTTATCTTCCCAAAACGTACGTATCATATGTTAAATCAAACTAATAATCATATACTTACATGGTATATATGAGGCCATGGTTATAAGAAGAAAATAATAGTAGTCAAAAGAGACATTGTATTTGTTAGGAAGTCTTACTGAAAACATTCCCGATTTCTTGACATAGGGCAAAGCAGCGTATATGGTAAGAAGTTCCCCAGCAACTCCAACAGGATATAAGATGATAAAAAAATTGTATCTAGAGAAAGAAAAACCTAAGAGAATTAGTTTTGGGGATAATTACTGTCCTTTGTGTCCGTTCCTTCATTACTCTTGGAATCACGTTAGCAATCCTCCTCTCTGTATCTGTCGTATCACACAGGGAGTTTCACTTCCAGCTTCTGTCCTGCGCTTGGTGGTCATCACCCTTTAATAATAAAAGTTTCCATCCTAAATGGCAAGATCTGAATAAAATAAGAAGCCAATTTCCTTTTGTGGGACTAAAATACTTTTATATATTTTAAAATGCGATTTTGAAAAACTGCAATTTTAAAATATGCAATTTTTTATATGTTTTGAGATGTTGGCTCACTGTGTTGGCCAGGCTGACCACCTAGCCTCAAAGGATCCTCCTGCCTCTGCATCCAAGAGGCTAAAACTACCCGTGGATGCACGCAGACTAAATGTGTGAGTGGGTGTGCTCCCTGTATTACATTGTGTGTTGTGAAAGTAATTTCTCTGGGGCATGCAATCATAGCTGCTTTTTTTTTTTTCACTGAAATGGGTCATTTACTGGTGAATGCTACGCCTAAAAAGACAGTTATGACCAGTTAATTTATAGCTAAGACTTCAAATAACTAAAGCAATTATTTTTAAGTTGAGTGGGGAAACTGGCAACTAATTAAAAGTAATTTCTATCGCAGAAACCTGGCAAAACTACACAAGGCATTAGTCACTAGTCATTAACTGTCTACCACTGTTTTCATAACAAACAAATTACATGTCTTATGAATGGAGTTAACCTGCTTAAAATGAGCTGAGAAAATTCTATCCAAAATCCCCATTCGTTCATTTGAATTGTTTCCAGATCTGTAACATGGAGAAGACCAGGCCTTCTTTGTGTCTCCAATGAGGGACACCCTATATCCAGCAGGAAGAACTTATAGGACTCAAGGCAATGATAGTCCTTCATTAGAAAATCATTTTCTGCAAGGCACTCATGTAACATAAAACAAATTAGAAACTAGATGGGTATTGGAAACTGAATGAATCTGCACTTTATTTAATGAAGAACTGTCTATAAAGAAAAGTCAGAGTTAAAGAAGCTTGACGATAACTTAAAAATCACTTGATTCCATCATGCCAAGGATTTTTGAAATGGATACAAAAGAAAGGAGAAGTACTGCCCCAAATCCAATAACAGTTAAAGCAAGAAGAGTTCTTCCACTACCATGCTGCTTGTCCTCTCCTTGTTCTGATGACACCTCTGCTTTCTTCCCAGGATTGTGGAGATTTTTGTGGTTCATTTAAAGCAATATTTTCCTACTTCAATTTTTAAAATTACATAACTGAACATACAATAATCCCTTCTCAAGTAAAATACCCAATGTGATTTAGTTGATCTTTATTTTTTAACCTAACAAGGCTCTCAAAGGATTTTGGTGGTATTGAAATTATCACTTGTAGAATATACTAGTTTAAATCCTTGAAGTCAGAGAACATTCTAATGAAATGAAAAGTATTTAAATTTATTTGACCTAACTTAGACTTTTAAAAAGATTACTTGTTGCTAACCAGGCATGGTGGTGCATGCCTTTAATCCCAGTACTTGGGAGGCAGCAGAGGTAGGAGGATCACTGTGAGTTCAAGGCCAGTCTGGGCTAGAGTGAGATCCTGTCTCAGAAACGAAAAAAAAAAAAATTACCTGTTACCAATTTCTGAGTCTGAGGACATTACAGGAGATTCATCTATGTATAGAACACATTCAGGAAAGCTATACTGTTTCCTTGAAGATTCTCAATTTTTAGCTAAAGTGTCTTAGTGGAAATGCACTTTTGAAATTAAAACAAAACCTAATAGACAATTTTCTATTTGTGGACTCATCCAGGAACCCTTTCAACACATAAATAGAATCAAAGCAGTCGAATCATGGTTGGGATTGTGATCGTTAGCGCTGGCCAGGTCAGCGACAAGTGAGCAAATTAAAGATGGTGATGTTGAGACAGGCAAGATCTTTGTTCAGAAGTGTGCCCAGTGTGCCACACTGTGGAAAAAGGAGGCAAGTACAAGACTGGACCAAATAGCCAGTCTGTTTGGGTGGAAGACTGGTCAGGCTGCTGGATTCTCTTACACAGGTGCCTTCACCTGTGGAGAGGATACACTGATGGAGGAGTTGGAGAATCCCAAAAAGTACATCCCTGGTCCGGTGTGGTGGCACATGCCTTTAATCCCAGCATTCTGGAGGCAGAGGTAGGAAGATTGTTGTGAGTTCAAGGCCACCCTGAGACTATATAGTCAATTCCAGGTCAGCCTTGGCTAGTTGCAAGACCCTCAGGAAAAAAATAAAATAAAATAAAAAGTACAACCCTGGAACAAAAAAATGATCTCTGGCATTAAGAAGAAAAAAGAAAGGGCAGACCTAACAGCTTATCTTAAAAAAAAAAAGCTACTAATGATTAATGGCCACTGCCTTATTCATTACAAAATAGAAATGTCTCTTGGCTTTTAATGTGTACCATAATCTTATTGATTTCATACATCACAATTCAGATTGCAAATGACTAACAGAATATGTTTATTGGACAGTCCTTAATTAGTAAAATTGGTTTGCAGTAAAATGAATATGGTCTTAAATTTTTTGTGATGGTGGGGATATGGCTCAGTGGTTAAAGGCACTTGTTTGCAAAGCCTGTGGGTAGTGGAGAACTGAACCCAGATATCAGGCTTTGCAAGCAATCACCTTTAATAGCTGAGCCATCTCTCCAGCCCTATTTTAGATTTTATTTATTATTTTTTACAATGAGTCAATATCCCCAATTCCCCAATGCTCCCCCTCCCCATCCCCAATCAGCTGGATATCCTCCTCCATGGGCCGTCTGGATCAGTCCTTGTGGCAGGGGACCCTGGATAGCCTAGTATTCAGCCCAGTTCTCCTGGCCCTAGTATGTTGTTACTGAGGGGTGCCATGCCTCTGGACCGTCTCCCCCACCATGGCTCTCACAATCTTTCCGCCCCCTCTTCCGCTCAGTTCCCTGAGTCGTGGTGGGTGCCCTATTTTATAGATTTTTTAATAAGGCTGGTAGGGGTTTTAAGATTTTTATCGATATAAAACAATGATTATGATTTAGTGATATATGTTATGCTCACACATACATTTCAATGTTGAAGGATTTATGTGAAATTTGTTTGCTTGTTCTGAAAAAGGGTCGCATGTCACCAAGGCTGGCCTCGAACTCAGTGGAGGCTGACACTGAGCTCCTGATGGCCCTCCCTGTACCTTCCAAGTCCTGGGATTATAGTTGTGTACCACCACGCCTGGCTGGTAATGAGAAATGGTTTCAAAAGAGTAAATTTTAAGTATGCAAATGGCAGAGTTTTATACTTTTCTAAAAATCTAGGGCATGCAATTCTAAGACATTCCAAAAGGCATTCAGTGCATCAAGACCCAAGCACGCCTGACCGAAGGGAAACGTGCCACGTGCACTCTGGAATCCTCTTCAAACCAAGTGTGGAAACAGAGCATGAAAAGAGACTGTGCCAGGGGTTAGTATTTACAAAGGTGCCAAAGAATGTCGTTCAAGGTGGCACTGTCAGGCATTCTGAGGTTAGGCCAATGCCATGTAAACTGCCTCCCTGTCAAAACGTCTTTTTATTTTCATATTCAACAAATATAAAACCAAACAAACACATATAAATCATAGTGCAACCTTCTTATGACAGACAATACAATTAATCAAGGCATAAGTTTAAAGCACATTACATGCAAAACAGCAAGCCACAAATGTCTGTGGGCTAGGATGAAATTTTTTAAGGTCTAACAAAGTATGAACCATGATTAGCAGTGGTGCCCCTGTGCAGAGGGATTATGAGCAATTTAAAAAAGATTTTCTTCCTGCTTTTTGATTTATTGTTTAAAAATGTATTTAAAAATGAATAATCACCTAAAAGGCATTTAACATATGGAGATCTAAAACAAGTCTGAAAGTAGCTAGACCATTAAGAAGCTGAAAAACAGAAATACAGATATGGCATTGTTTATATCTCAAAGCATGGTTGATATCAGAAGATTGGATGTGATCTATCTTCTAGCTCATTTATGCTGGAATACTAAACACTACCACAGTATTACAGTTGAAATGCAAGACTGAAATGTACCTGTAGTAATTAAACAAAACAAAACAAAAAAAGAGCTCCAAGATATACACAAAAATCAAGTAGAATACCACCCAATTTATGTTTTAAAAACTCACATCTGTGTTTGTACATTTTTACTATTAAAAAATACAAGCCTAAATGAGGGTATAGTTAGGCCACATGCTGCTGGGATGAACCTCCAAACCAGGCACAGTTTATGGGAGGAAGGGATTTACTGGAGCTACAGATCCAGGGGGAATTCCATAATGGCCAAAGAGGTTGGCCCCCTTTCACAGGTCCAAGCAGAGAGACCAGCACCAGCACCTCAAGCAAGTACACAAAAACTGTAAAACACAGCAGGGAACTCCAGGCTTCAGCTCAGAAGGCTCTTTGCATAGCAGGAATTCCTGATCCACCCCAGAAACACTTTAGGGCTGGACACTAGATTTCACCCAAGGTGACACCTCCTCCAGCCAGGCAGCTGGAGAAAAGCCTTTAATAAACTTCTGAATCTGTTGGGGGACATCCATTCAAACCATCAAAATGAGTAAACTCCAAACATTTTTTTCGCTCCAGGGAAAAGAATATAAACAGGAACTTTTTGTGTTTAATTTATATTTTTCTACATTGTTTGAATGTCTTATGAATAAGTTTCACTTTTGTAGTTTAACCAAAAAATTAAGAGTAAAAATCTATTTCACCCCTTTGATCCTGCATGTGTGGAACACACACCTTGTGTGCACCTGACTTGCTTGTTGTTTCTGATGATTTTATGTTTTGTTTTGTATCCACAAGTACCTCAGCTATGCAGAAGGCACACGCCATGTCTCACTGTTACATGGCATTGCTGCTATGAATACAACAGACAGAATGAACAAGCATATGCTGGTCTGTTCTCCTATAAAATATCAGCTGTTGAAGGAATTCAAATTGCCAAAAGAATATGACATCTTTTATTTCAAAAACCATCATGTTAGGAAAAAATATATTTGGAATCCTTAATATAAATATGGTCTACAATCCAAATCATGTAACTACAACTTTTAAAAAATTGGCATCTATTACTCATAACAAAAATAATATTAAAATAATATTAAAAATGTATTATTTATATAAGAAACTAGCCGGATATGATGGCGCACCGCTAATCCCAACACTCGGGAAGCAAAGGCAGGTTCCAGGGCAGCCAAGTTCCAGACAGTGAGACAAGACCTCAAAAAAAAAAAAGGAACGAAAAAAAGAAAAGAAACTAAAATTTGTGATCTAGATTGAATATTATGATAATTTAAATCAACCGGCTAAATACATTTTTGGTATAGTTTATTATCTAATTATATAATTCAAAAAAATGTATATGGTGTTCTCAAAGAAAACTAAATGAAAAACTAAGGTTACTAAAGATATGAGTTGTTTGGTACTGATTTCACACAACGCGTATTTAATATAATTTATCTTTGGTTATTAAATGAAGCTTGTAGACTATAAGTTATAACACTAATAACCACAGCATGAGCATCACAGAGCTCCAACAGAAATCAGAGTTCTGGGTGTTAGCTTAGCAAAGCCAGCATGCTCGGGCAGGAGGGGGTTCAACTGCAGGACATCGGCACCTGGCCCATTTAATGAAGTATGGCAAGTGGTCAAGAAGGCTGAATGTGTAGAAGGAATAACGAGTGATCTCGGTCACGGTCCAGGAGACCAGAAAAAGCACCACGCTCTCCTCATTCTGGATCTGCAGAATGACAGAAATCCACAGTGTCGTTCAACCTTCAACTTCCGTTCCAGTGAGGTAAGTATTTTCAATATTATTAATGGAATGTTTGGGTCAGACCAATGAACATGGAACTTAGTATGTCCTATGCAAGGACTGGCCAACTACCTTCTAACGCCCCAGCTAGCGACTGCACCGTCCCAGGACAACATCACGCCCTTGGAGCTGGATGGGAGCCATCTGACCCCCAAGTTTCTACCAGTCACTGAGTCACTCTGCAGTGATGCTGACTCTCATCTGCTCACCTATTTTCTCCCCAGTACTAGCGCTTTAACTTTGGGCCTCGTCGTCTCTTAGCTAGGTGGCTATCGCCATCTGCTAAATAGTTCTTCTCATTAGTCTCCTCAAGGACAAAAGTTCTCTCTTAAAAATTAATAAGACAAATGAAAATCAGGATCAACCAGGTCTTCTGACCTACAGGTTACAGTGGTCTCCCACTTCTTAACAGGTTACGGGAAAAATCCTAACAACCAGATACAAGCCAGCAAGGTTTCTTCCAACTTGAGTTTCATTGATAATTACTCAACCCTCTTACCTCTTACTGTGGTGATGCTAATCTTTGTTTATTCCACAAACTTTAAACTTTCGTGTCTTCACACATGCTATTCCCTCTAGTTAGAACTGTCACTTCCCACAGAAAATCCTTTCTAGTCTTTTGAGACCCAGATGAAAGATGAGTCTCTCTAGGAAATGTTCTGGCTACAGTCTGAATATGAAATGTCGCCCAAAGCCTATGTGCGTTGAACATCTACAGTTGATGGCACTATTCTGGAAGGCAGAGCCTAGCTAGAGACCACAGGTCATGTTGGTGGGCCTTGAAGGTCCCTTCTTCTCTCAGGTCCCTGTTTACTTTGAGGCGAGTAGTGCCCACCACATGCTCCTGTCGTCATGATGTTCTACCTCACCACGGGTCCAGAATCAATGAAACCAAGGCCTGTATATTCTTCATCCTGAAGTCATTTGTATCCAGTATACTGTCACAGCAACACTGTCGCACACTTCTCAAAACTTTTACTTGAATGACTACTTGTTCATCTTCCTTATTCTAAAAGTACTTTGTTCCTATTTGCATTATAACACTCACAGGCTTGAATTAAAATTTTTCTAACTTTCATCTATCTGCCAGTGCTCAACTTACTTACATGTGTCTTCTTTGCAGAAGCCTTCAATCACTCCCTAGGACACACTAAACCCTAGGCACGTGCTGCAAAGCATCCTGGGTTCTTGCTCCACGCAACACTACTGTGATTAAATCGACTGCTCATCTAGCTTCTATCTTAACTACCAGCTCCACAGGGCAGGAACCACACTGGCACTGTTAACGGCCATATCCTCAGCACACTTTCAGGCTCAGAACAGCTGCTCCCTGCTCTGTGGTCAACACGTATGTAGCTGACCTTCACTTCCCAACATACCTGATGGTAACAGCTGGGAATGCCTTATTCATTTGGGTAAGTCAAGAAATTAGCATAAGGCTAGTGGTCAATATCTGTTGGTAGAATTGATTAAGGAGTCGTGGATAGATGCCAATGGGACTTGGGACAAGATGAAATGATAAGAAATCAAGGGACAGACTCTGAGGATAGAAAAGCAGAAGGTTCTTTTTTCCCCCTTGGAGTTCACCACTTTCTGGCTCCCGTTCAGTCACTTCTCTCTCGTTGAGGAAGGGCACCCTGGCTTTGTCATTCTCCTTCCTTCAGATTCTCTGAGGTCCTGGCTCACCTATCCACTCACTGCTTAGAGCAGTCTTCCTTTTATTCTGTTGGTGTGGCTCTCCTGCTTTTAAACGAGTTAGTACTCTTAATAAAACATCTGGCTCTCTGGGCTGCTTGCACTCACTGCTCTCGGTGCCAAAGTCCTGGTTAGGGACCCAGTGGACCAAGTCTGCTCAGAGAGAGAGCCAAGTCATGAGGGCACACGGTCAGCGATCTGTCCCCGCAGACAGGAAGGAGGCCAGTGAGACTCAGGGGTTAGGTATCAGTGAGAGCAGAGGAGACAAGGCAGGCATCTGAGGAAATGGGCCAGAGATCTGTCCTCAAGCGGCTGGGTGACGAGGGAGGCTGTCAAGACGTCAGAAGGCTTGGGCTAGAGAATGTTTCTGACGTGAGTTTAAAAGGCCCAGTATCCTGATGAAACTTGTGTGGGTTTGTCTACATGGTTTAAGCAATTAATTAGATTCAGTAATTGGGTCTGTGTCCTGTCATGCCTTCATAAATATTTTATTTTCTCCAAATTTCTCAACCCTAGCTTTTAAAAATTACTTTAATTGGTATATTAAAACTGCAGTGGCGGGCTGGAGAGATGGCTTAGCAGATAAGGCACTTGCCTCTGGTGCCTAAGGCCCTGGGTTCAATTCCCCAGGACCCATATAAGCCAGACCCACAAGGTGGGTGGCCCTGGTGTTCTCTCTCTGTCTCTGTCTCTGTCTCTCTCTCTGTATCTCTCTGCTTGAAAAATAAATAAACAAAATATTTTTTAAAATAAATAAATAAATAAAACTGCAGTGGCGCACGCCTTTAACCCCAGCACTCAGGAGGCAGAAGTAGGAGGATTGCCATGAGTTCAAGGCCACCCTGAGACTACATAGTGAATTCCAGGTCAGCCTGGGCTAGAGTGAGACCCTACCTCAAAAAACCAAACCCCCCCCATAAAAAAGGAAAAAAAAACTGTATATGGTGCACAACATATTGCTTTGAAATATGTATAGAATACGCAATGGCAGTAACTTTGGTAGAAAACAAACCTCAGTAAAAACAAAAATGTTCTGGTGAAGTGAAGATGAGTGATTTTAAAGCTAGAAAGCTCAGCAACAGAGTGCGCTGTGGGCATGAGAGGAGGGGGTGACCTCCACTAGGTAAATGACAAGGCGCTGAGGTCAAGCCTATCCTGTGCCCAGCTGTTCAGCTTCCTGAAATACAACAACGTCACTACTTTAGATCCCCACGAGCTTCCCTGCAGGCTCGCATAAGTAAGTCTGCACCACTCACCGGTTTTATACTGTGAGTGATGAGCCACACCATGAAGATTCTGGAACTCACTTGGACCCCGGTCACAAGCACAGAAGTAGGTACAATTCCTTGAAAAATGAAAAAAAAAAAAAAAAAGTCAACCATTTCCCCAAAGGTAATTTATAGTAATAGTATGAAACTGAAGCAAAACTCACCAATTAAACAGTGGACTATCTGTAGGAAAATTAAAAAATCCCGTCAATAATACAATACAATAAATCTGCCAGCAACAGAATTAAATAAACCTATAAGTGGTATGTAATTAGCACAAGAAGATTGATGTAGCTCAACAAATAAATTCCAAATAAACATTGTAACAGACTAATGACATTGAAAAACTTACCTCAAGCAAAGCAAATGTTTGGAAAAATTTCAGTGTCTTCTGAATACTTTTATATATACCTCTGTGTGTTCCTTTTTCCATATAAAAGCGAACCATGGCAATAGCTAGAACCAGCCACCTAGAGAAAATAAAAGCATATGACAAAGTCCTATTAAAACTCACACCACTGATCTTTACATATGCTCAGAGCAGCACAACACTGTTCACTATGGACAAGTGCCAGAGGCGGGACAGCCAGGGCTCCATCAACGCCTGGATACAGGCAGGGTGTTCTGCACCTGCTCTGCTGAGCCCAGTCATCCCACCAGGGCACTGAGACAACGCACTGGGAGACTTGAAGTCAGGCCTTTCTCCTTTATGCTCAGTCTGTTACCAGTGTTGTTGTTTTAGATCCCTATTAATCAAAACTTCCCTGCAGGCTCAGAATGTTACCCAAAAGTAAAAAGGAAGGAACTGCCTGTACATTCTCTGACATAAATGGACCTTGAAGACATTATGGAGTGAATAAGCCAATCTCAGAAGAACATATAATGTACTTCATTTATATGATGAAGCAAACAAACTCATATAGACTGAGAATGGACTACGGGGGACGTGGGGAGGGGAGTTAGTGTTTAACAAATGCAGAGTTTCAGCTTTGCAGGGTGAAGTCAGGAACATGAATGGTGGTAATGTCTCCCCACACAGTGAATGTGAAGATGGGCAATGTTATGTGTACTTAGCACAATTTTAAAAACTCACTGAACACCTAAAAAAAAGACACAGGTTCGGAGTTAGCTCAGTGGTTAAAGTTGCTTGTTTGCGAAGCCTGTTGACCAGGGTCTGACTCCCCAGTACCCACGTAAAGCCAGACACACACAGTGATTCATGTATGTGAAGTTTGATTGCGGTGGCCAGAGGCCTTGGTGTGCTCATTCTCCTCCCACCCAAAACAAAGAAATAAAATATTTTTTAAGAAATGCCACAAATTGTATAGTAATATTTGTGCTTTATTACTCTTAGTACACTGTTCTATTAAGAGAGCAGCAGTCCATAAACAATAACAAATGTTTATTTTTATATTTAGTCTCCAAAGGAGATGAACAGAACATGTAAGGAGCCAACTACCGACAAAACAATGTCCAGCGTAACTCTGCTTTCAGGAGTAAACTCACAGAATCAAGAAATTAGTTGTACGTACCATTTCATAAAGAGAAGGGTGTAAAAAGCTGTTAAAAGTTGTGTGTATAAAAAGTCCCATATATTTATATGTAGGAATTAGAGAAATCTTTTTATAGATTACTAATGTTCACTAAATTATAACAGCCACTGGACCACAGAAGAGATGCACGTACAGGAGCAGGCTGCTTCAGAGCTGACTTTCTAAAAAGCAAGCAAAGACACATACTCCGCCATTTTTCAATATGAAGGTGTTAAATACGGGCTCTGTTCCAGGCGCTCACAGCACTTAAAATGTAAGTTTCCCTGAGGCAGAGTTTCAGTCAGCCTGGCTGACCAGAGAGCCCCAGTGGTTCTCAGACCTCTGCTCCCCACAGGGCTGGGGTTACAGGCATGTCCAGCTGTTTACATGAGTACTGGGGAATTGAACTCAGAAATAATCAGATCCTGGTGCTTGGGCAGCAAATGCTCTTACTTCCTGAGCCACCTTCCTGGCCCCCTATGGGACTTCTGAAAAGCAGAGTACAAGTGACAATAAGCACATTTTCAGGTTGCTTTCAATGTTCCAGACATTGATACTGTTTAACATTTAACCCTCACAGTAAGCTTCTAAAGTATCTAAGGTATCTGTCACTGCTGAGGAACATATATAGTCAGCTGAGACTCACAGTCCCCACTGACCTACCATGCTGTCTTGGTCTGGCTGGTGTGACTATGATCATATTCACGTTTAAATTACATTATAGAAATCATAGGGAGAGGGCTGGAGAGATGGCTTATCAGTTAAGGCGTTTGCCTGCAAAACAGAAGGACCTGAGTTCGATTCCCCAGTACCCACGTAAAGCCAGATAGATGCTCAAGGTAGCACATGTGTCAGAAGCTCATTTGCAGTGGCTGGAGGCCCTGGTGTACCCATTCACTCTCTGCCTGCTTACCCCTCCCTGCCTCTCTTCTCTATCTCAGTCTCTCTCTCTTTCTCTGTCTCAAATAAATAAAATACTTTTTAAAAAAATCATAGGGAGGGTCTATGCTCAAATATTCTGATAGTAGCATGCTTTCAAAAACATTAAACAATGCCAACATTCGGAGATGTTACTTTACTAAGCCAAGGGCTGAGGAAGGTCCTCAGTTGGAGCCTTCCTACCTGGCATGTATGAGGCCCTGGCCTCAATCCCAGCTGAAAACTGTTACTGAACCCTTCTTGGAATAAGCTAGTGGGCAAAGCCGAAGTCGAGTCTCTGAGGTCTCTCCAAACCCACGAACTATTAGACCACAGCTGTACTTAACTCATGACTCTATCTTCTGTAAGGGCCATCGCTGAAAAAAGTCCTGAGCTAATCCTACAGTGTTAATTTGATAGTGTTTGATGTACCTGCCAGGCTTAAAATATAATGATTCCTTCACCCTCAATCCCAAATCACTGTTCTTCTTAGGAAAGCAAAAGTTTAGTGGAGATGTTTTCACTTACATTTCCCACACACGTCATTTTTGTTTGTTTCTGTTTTGTTTTCGTGCACCACCACACCCGGCTCTATGGTCTTTATAAATGTAAGCCTAAGTTAGATAAATGTGAAGGACAAATTTGAGGGGCAATTATTCACCTAACAAATAATTCGCCAAAAGAATAATGTAAATGTCATTCTACATTTCTCAATAGCATTACACAAAACTCACGAAAAAATTCAAGTATCACCACTGCTCCATAGATGGCAGTATAGTACTGCACAGTAAATAAGAATTGTCTACCAGTGCAAAACAAATTAACACACTCTGGGCTTCTAAAGGACCTCCAAACCATCCACTCTAATCTCTTCTGTTTCTGGGTAAGCAAGGCCAACACGTACCATAAATTAACCAGTGGCTCACCCCAATCTTTCATACAAAGAGTGTCAAAGTTTTTCAAATGGCCCAACACTTAGCTAACACTGGACATCAATATCCTAATTATTTTAAGAACCAAAAGCAATTAGTAATTCTAGTATTAGAAATTAGTTTCTGGAATGTTCTCTGTTTTGCCTTACTTTCAAATACACCAGGTATACTGACCACATGATCCAAAATCGATATAATCAATCTTTGACAAACCAGATTCACAAACCACACCCATAATCCCAGCACTTTCGAAGGTTAGAGAATGACCCAGCTTGGTCTACATTCAAGTCCCAGGCAGCCAGGTCTGTATGATGAGATCCCATTGCAAGAAAAGAACATATTCTGTGCTAGAGAGATGGCTTAGTGGTTAAGACATTTGCCTGCTAAGCAGGAGGAAACGAGTTGAGTTTGATTCCCCACAGATGCACAAGGTGGCACCTGTGTCTGGAGTTCCTTAGCAGTGGCTGGAGGCCCTGGTGCGCGCGCTCTCTCTCTCTCTCTCTCTCTCTCTCTCTCTCTCTCTCTCTCTCTCTCTCTTAAATAAATAAATAAAATATTTTTAAAAAGGAAAAGAAAAGAAAGCAACAAAGTTCCTCTAGGTTCTCTTTAGGAAAACACGGGCAACTAGTGTTCCATGTGCAGAAGACACCTTGCCTGATACTGCTCTCAATAGGTCATCTAGTATTCCTCATTGCTGAGCTGAGGTACTGAGCTAAAGGCCAAGGATCCAGTGGTAAGCAGGACATAATGTCTGTTGCCTCTGGGAATGCCTGAGTTAGTAAATGAAGATAAGGGAACAGTGCTGTAAGAAGAAACACACCAGGATCTACAAAACAAAATCATCTAATGCCACAGCCAACAATGAATGACAATGACCTTTAAAACCCTCATCTCTTTCTTCTAGCTGTCTTCCAGGGTATCTTTTTCTTCTAGATTTCCTGGAGACAACAGTTTCTTGAAACACTTGGTTATCTACATCGATACCTCCTTTTTTAAAATCTTCCTTTTAAATTTTTACTTATGCAATTTCAAAGATATAGTTATAGAGAATGATATAATAACCCCACCACCCAGTCAACAATTAGCACCTATGGTCAAACTGATTTCATCCAAATCTGCCCTGGTTATTTTGAATCAGCTCTGTGATAGTCTTTAATACCATTCTTACTTTATTAGCAAAATTAGAATAGCATGATCCCACAAAAAATAATAGCTTCTTGATATCACAAAACATTGAGGGAGTGGTTTGCTTGCAAAGCTGGCTGGTTTGGGTTCAATTCCTCAGCCACCCACATAAGCAAAAAGTGGCACAAGGGTATGGTGTTCATTTGCAGTGGCAAGAGGCCCTGGCATGGATCACACACGCACGCGTGTGTGCGCGCGCGCGCGCGCACACACACACACACACACACACACACACACACACACACGAGTAAATTCTAAAAAACAAACACACTGATCTAAGGGCTCAATTTCCTCAAGTGTCTCACAATTTTTTAAAATCATGCCTGAAAGAGACTTCAGATGCTCCAATCAATCAGTGTGTCTTCTGTAACTCATTTTAATCTACAGCATTCCTCCTCCTTCCGTTGTCTCCTTCCTTCCGTTTGTCTGAACATGGGACAGTTGGTTGTGCAGGTACCCTCAGTGTGGATTTTGCTCATTAGATGCCCACGAGTCATTATTATGTTTAGTTAGGGCACTGATCAGGTTGTTGTTTTATTGTCTGGCAAGGTTACTTCACAAGTTACTTGGTGCATCTCGAAGCAGCAGGCAGCGCTGGCTGTCCCTCTTGCTTGTCTCAACTGCTTTTGAAGAGCAATGGCATCCTAATTTATAATGTCATCTTCCATGTTCTTTAAAGTAGCATTTTGAGAGGCTTGCATGAGAAGCTCTCATAGACCCAGAATTCCTACTTGTTCATTAACCCTTCTAAACTACATGTCCTACACTAAATGTATCCTTTTCTTGGCAGCCGGCATGTGAAAACTTCAGCTGATTGCACATAGGCATTCATGCCAATAGAGTTAAACCAATAGGTTCAGACAAAAAAAAGTACCTTGAGAAACTGGACTTAAGACTAAAACCACCTGTGCTCTACTCTGAGAGACGTTATTAAGAGGTAAAAGCCAAGAATGCGTATGTGTGGATCACATATCTGGCAAAGGACTTGTATGAAGACTATTTAAACAATTAACGAAACTCATTATTAGGAAATCAAACTCATCAAAAAAATACGTGAAAGATCTGAACAGATACTACATTGAAGTGGCAGACAAGCACATGAAAACCTCAGCATCATTAGTCTCTCACAAAGGAAATGAAAATTAACAATTACAATGAGAATGACAACACAATATAATTAACTGAGTGTCTAAAATTATGGGGACTGGGGCACATAGCAGCCACTGGAAGTCTCATTCTGCCAGTGGAAAGGTAAAGTGGGAAGGCTGTATCTTAAGAAATTAAACACGTGACTAAACACCTAGACATAAATTCACACAGACTTGTACATGAATGAACACAGCTTGATTTGAAGTAGCCAAAACTGGAAAGAACCCAAACGACCATCAACAGACAGATGAATAAACAAATTGTGGCAGATCCATTCACTCAATGCACAGTCCTCAGCAATAAAATGCATCTAGAAGATATGACTGTTACTAAACACTTTTTGGAATTAAATTGGATTTGCAGCTCTATTAAGTCACACCAGGAACACTGTGAACACATTTTAAATAGTCCTCTTTTGGCGCAAAGTGCAAGTTTTTAAATTAATCCCTGAGGATCGAAATGGGCTGTATGTTTGTTTATTTGGTTTTTGAGGCAGGGTCTCACTCTAGCCTAGGCAGAGCTGGAACTCACTTGGTAGCCCATGGTGGTTTTGAACTCGAGCTCCTCACATGAGCCACCACACCTGGCAGAATGGGCATTTTTAAACATACACTTTGCATCAAGCACCCCTGCTAAGAACTTCTTGTCTTCATCTCTTTATTCCTTGTCATAATCTAGTTATGTTTTTACAATTTTACAAGAACACTAAGGGCCCAGCAGTGAGTATCTCTGGCTGGTGGCTTTGAGCATCCTTCTCTCCAGTGTCCCAGGGTCTAATCATCTCTTCCTTCTTGACTTCAAGTGAGGCCACTTGCTGCCAAGACGCAGATTTTCATAGAAACCTCACGGGAAAGACCGGCATGCTCGAGGTTGGACCCTCGGACACTACTATAGTATCTAGCCTGGGCTAGAGCTAGACTCTACCTTGCTGGGGTGGGGAGAATATAGTAAAAAAAAAAATAAAACAAAACAAAATAAAGGAAACAAATCTTAATACTAGTCCCAAGAAAAATAAGCATAAGAGAAGGAAGGTTAAGCTGGCAGTCCTGAAATTCCAGTGCTGAAAAGCGAGGCAAGGATGTTCACTTCCCTAGTCAAGAACTTAATCCGAGCAGTACCATAAAACCCTCCTTAATTCACATGTCTAAGTGCCTACTTCTGAATTTATCTAAAGCCACTAATTACACAGAAAAAAATTAATATCACCAGGGATATGATAACTCTATACGCATAGTTTTATATAATCATGAAAAAGTACATGGGGCTGGGGAGATAGCTCTGTCAGTAAAGTCTTGTTTCATAATCACAAGGATCTGAGTTACTCTCTAGAACTCATGTAAAATGCTCTACATGGTGATGTGTGCTTGGAATCCCAGCACTGGAGAAGCAGAGATGAGACAAATACCTGGAGCCAGCTGGCCTCTAGAATGCCTGTGAGCTCCAGTCCCATGAGAAACTGTCTCAGAAAGAGGTGGATAGCACCTGAGGGATCACACCTAAGGTTGGCCTCTGGCCTGCACACACATGCATGGCATCTGCATACCCAGTGCAAACACACACATACAAACAGACATGCACAAATGCACACACAAAAACTATCATTTTGAATACTCCAAGTAATAGAATAGAATGTTAAGTGAAAACAGGAGCATGTACATATCCATCAATTCATTCAGTGAGTATTTATTACTTCCTGAAGCAGAAGAGAAGTATTGATGAATGATAAAACATGGTTTGGTTCAATGATAGTAAATGGGACAGAAAAATCAAGCAGGCAAGGGAGTTAAAGAATCCTAGTATGTGGATCCCTATGTCAACGAAGATGCCCAGGCTACAGATTTGAGTAAAGTCAGGAAGCAGGTCAGACACTCACATGAAAGAAGGAAAATGAACGGCCCTATTATTTCACATGAAAATGGATTATTCCATATAAAAATGGAAAAATCAGTGCAGATAGAGAGGCAGATAAATTTAGTGGAATAAGAAACTTCAATTAAGCTGCCTTGGTGAAAAGATGGAAGAACAAGAACGTTGTAGAAAGCGTGAATAGCCTTAACAAAGATGGAGAAGAGCCACTGAGCACTGAGGAACAGAGAGCAGAAGTTTCAAAGGCGAACTGGAAAGGGGAATGGGGACTATCAATGACAGACTGCCTGAATCCCTTGGATTAGGCAAGGAATAATAGTGTCACTGAAGGCTTGATTATTTTCTTTCAGTTCTTTTCACTGTAGGTTTTACACTGGAGTTGTGCAGCAATCCCCATTTTTGAAGTAGTAACATGGACTGTAAAATGGAGAGTGGACTGGGCAGGGAAGGGACAGCCAACCAATGAGCACATGGCAGATGTGCCAAAAGGCTTATTAATTGCATGAGACCGTTCCCGGCGAGAAGGCTTTTGGGCTCTGCTGAGTCTAAAGGCGGCAGTGTCGGGTGGGTCCTGAACTGTCTCACTGCTGTGACTGTGAGTTTTCTCTCCTTTCTAGATTAAGAAATTTGGGGAAGTAGGAAGGTGCGAGGCACGGCTTTGGAGTCTGACAGTCTGGGTGCTAAGCCATATCTGTTACTTGCTGGTTGAAATCTGGGGCAAGTGACTAAGTGTCTGTGTCTCCCTGCCTCAGTTTATAATCTATATATAGTTGAGTCTCCTCCACGGGATTGCAGAGAACTAAAAAAGAGATGATACATCTACAACATCACAGTAAATCCTCGGTATTCAATATCAAAAACAGAAAACAGGTGCAAAGGACAAGCACATTCCTTAAACATGTCTATCACATTTATGAACACTTGACCTTAGCCAAAATTCCAAGTAATTCAGTTTTTCTATAAACCCTAGAGAAAGTTTAGTTATTACTACTTCTTTGGACATGGAGGAAAGATACTTCTTTCCAAGGACAATGTAATTTAGAAACGGAAGAGCATTTTCGCAAAAGATTTTGGGAAGCCCTTGAAGGGAAGTCCCTGACAGTCACAGTGGAACCCCAACCTGTCACACAGCAGGACCCCATTATTAAAAAAAGACATCGCACAGGATTGCAGACCTGCTGGGATCAGGTAAGCCCAGCACAGTCCCAGGTAACACGCCCTGCGCTGGAAGGAGCCGACTACGGTGCCCGGGTGCCCAGGATCGGCGGGGCCGCGGGTCGGGCCCGGATTCCTGCGCGGGTCTATACTTAACCTCAGGCCCGCGCCCCGGCCGCCGCGGCCCGCCGGCACCGTATTAGGCAATGCTCAGCGAGCGGCGGCCGCCCGCCCCGGCCCTCCCGTCCCCTCCCGTCCCGCTCCACTCAGCCCCGCGGCGCGCCGGCCCCCACGGCCAGGGGGCGACCCCGCGCCCGCGCAGCGCGTCCCCGACCCCCGAGCGCGCGCCCCCGGCCGCGACCCCCGCAGCGCGTCCCCGATCCCCGAGCGCGCGACCCCCGATGACCGAGCACGCGCCCCCGGCCGCGACCCCACGCAGCGCGTCCCCGACCCCGCGCCCGCGCAGCGCGTCCCCGACCCCAGAGCGCGCGCCCCCGGCCGCGACCCCCGCAGCGCGTCCCCGATCCCCGAGCGCGCGACCCCCGATGACCGAGCACGCGTCCCCGACCCCGCGCCCGCGCAGCGCGTCCCCGATCCCTGAGCGCGTGCCCCCGAGCCCCGAGCCCGGGCGCCCCCGGCCGCGACCTCCGCCCGTCCCGGCTCCTCAACTGCCCCAGCCCGGGGTCGGGGCCCAGGGTGGGAAGGAGCTTCGGGGCGCACGTACCCTGCCGTCATGGCGATGTTGTAGAAGGTGAGCCAGACGGTGGCCAAGCCGCCCAGGCGCCTCCGTTGGCTGGGGAGCTCCTTCTCCTCGCCGGCGTCCGAGGCGCCGCCGCCGTTCCTGTCGTCCTCGCTGGACGCCATGGTGGCCGCGCAGCCCGGGCACGCGGAGGAGAGCCGGGAGCGGGAGCGGGAGGGGGCCCGGCTGCTGCGCCGCCGCGACGCTCCTGCTCCCCATGTGCCGCGCGGGGGACTCGGCGGGCGCGCGGCTCCCCAGGGGCGGAGCGACCCCGATGGGGGGCGGAGCGAACCGCTAGGGGGCGGAGCGAACCGCGCCAGGGGGAGGAGCGTCCCGCCAGGGGGAGGATCGACCCCACCAGGGGGCGGAGAGAACCCCGCCAGGGGGCGGAGCGTCCCGCCAGGGAGCGGAGCGAACCTCGTCAGGGGGCGGAGCGACCCCGCCAGGGGGAGGAGCGACCCGCCAGGGGGCTGAGCGACCCCGCCAGGGGGAGGAGCTGGACACACCGTGACCTCCCGTGGCCCAAGAGCGCCGCAGCCTGCAGAGATGCACAAATGCAATGGTTTGGTGGTATTTAATATGCTTCCCCTTAATTCCTTGAAAGTCCTTTCATCAAGAGATGGATTTTGTGTCCTGTTGCCTTCAGTGTAAATGCTGACTGGCTGCTCAACAGAATATGACTGACATGATGCTCTACCCGTTTCCTAGCCCACATCTTAAGAAATTGGCAGTTTTCTCTTCTTACCTACTGAAATGGTCAGACATCTGCCCCTCATGTAGGCCAGGAGAAACCAAGCACGGGTAGAGGAAGTCCATGTCATTTTTTCTGGTTGAAGCCCCAATGACTTCAGCCAACTTCCACCGTCAATTTCCAGACATACCCTGAGCAATGTTTCAAACATTGCTGCTCTAGGTATGGAGTCATCCCAGCAACTGAGCTGCTCTTGCTGAGATTGTGTGGAAGAGGCAAGCTGTCCCTGCTGAGCTCTGATCCAATTCCTGGTTTGTAGGCGAAAAAATAAGGAGGGTGTTTTTTTTTTCCCTAAGAGGCTAAATTCGGGGTGGTTTTTTTTTTTTTAATCAATATCTCAAACAAATATCTCACCAGGAAGCACTGTGACAGAAGTGACCAATCAACCAATTAATTAACAAAAATTTAGGTTGTACCTATTACTGGTAAGGTACTGAGTCAGAAAAGGCTTTTGCCAAGGGAAGTCCAAGGGGAGAGTGAGAGATGGTCTAAATCTATCCAAGTAGAGTAGGGTCTATGTAACTAGAGCAGTACCAGTAACAGTCGTTGGTTTGGGGACATGGAGAGTATGGTGGCACGTGGATAGCTACCAGTAGAGAAGATGAAGTCAACTCTGCTGTGATGAGGCAGTCAGGGGCCAGCCAGTTCATTAGGAATGCAACAGTAAAGAATTAAGGTTTAATCCTAGAGGCAGGAAATTTTATGCACACTTGTAATCAGGCATTTAATTATTTAATAACACTTTACCCAATAGACAGACTATCCTTCAATAAAGGTTAAGTTGCATAAACCTTTTATCTCCGTAATAATTAATAAATATTTATTGAATGACTAATGACTGTCTTTCAAAGGTCTCATTTCCAAATACAATAATGGGATTAGGGCTTCAGTATAGGAATTTCGGGGGTGGTATTTCATTCTATAGCAGTGAGAAAGGTGACATGTCAGGAGGTGAATGTTACTAAAGTAGTTTTCCCATTATTCACATGGGGAGAGATATGCCTCGCGATCTCTAGTGGATGCCTGAAACTGTGGCTATGTATGTATGCATATATATTTAATATATGTGTGTATATAGTATAACTATAATATATGTACATAGTAGTATAGTGTACATAGTATAACACACAATATGTACACACCCTATTTTTTCTTACACATATAAATCTATGATAAAAAATTTTTAAGTTTATGTGATTAAAATCTTACAGAGTAAAGTATTAACATTAGTAGAATATAGTGATTCTAACAATATACTTAATTATATAACATACTTAATATAAAATTGTTATAATTGCTATATTCTCTTACATACTGCAGTATATTGTTATATGAATGTTATGTGAATATAGGCAATGTAATCAAGTGGTACCACATAGTAGAGACATGTTGGATAAAGGGATAAGTTAGGGGCTGCAGCAGAGCAAGCAGAATGCTGCAAACGTTCATCATGCTAGGATGTCACACAATCTAAATTTTGTTTATTGGCTGGAACTCTCCATTTAATATTTTTGGACAGGGCTAACTACAGGTCCTCCAGGTAAAGGGGATTAGTGTGCCTTGTGTAAGAGATGATGAGAGTGGAGACTAAAGAAGTAATGATGAAGCAAGCGAGGATGGGCTAATTTTGTGAAACACTAATCATTCTCATTTAGAATTATCAAACCATTAACTTTACTGAGTTTTTCCTTTTAGTTTATCTAAAAGTTATATATTTTTTTCTGGAATGATTTCATTTTACATGCAGTACATTTGTTTTCAATACACAAGAATTTTCAAAATCAAATTAAAGGGATGTAATATTTTCAAATTAAGCATGAATTTATTAAACATAATTTTATAGAAACTAATGTGAACTTGATAGTGTCTAATATATTTTTAAAGCCATGCTAACACTAATAACAAGATGAGTAATTTCAGTATTTTAGAGGGGATAATAAGGGGATGTTAACTTCAAAATACACACTCATGCTTCGTTTTATATGCATACATACATACCTACCTACCTAATTACATATATACATATACACACAGACACACACGTTTGCTATAGTAATCACTAGTCTTATAAAACCTGGATATGGTCTTGGCTTTCATCCCACACTTCAGTGCCAAGGTAGTTCTTTTAAAAAACATTTTTATTTGTGAGCAGATACATACAGAGAGAATAAGAGCGCCAGGGTGTAGTGCTGCTGCACACGAACTCCAGACCCATGCACTACTTTAAGCATCTGGCTTTGTATGGGTGCTGGGGAGTCCAACCCAGGCAGTCAGGCTTGGCAAGTAAGTTCCTCTAACCACTGAGCCATGCCTGTAAGCCACCCCTCATCCTGCTCTGTAAGTAACCCCAACAAGGCCACTGTCTCACCAAAACTGGTTTTGGCGCAATCATGCTTTGATCTGTGACCTGTGCACTATCTGGGTTGAATAGACGTGTGTTTGCTTCTCCTCAGGGAAAATTTCACAGCTAAAGTCACTCTTCTAGGTCAGAACACATGGACGCTACCAATAGTAATGTTTATTCCCAATCATCAAATATTGACAATTAAGGCTTGAACAAACTGTTGACTAGCTTATTGCTGGCACAGACGAATCCAACTCGTTACTGGGCCATAAGTCATGTCCAAATACAGCACAATTAATCAATGCAACCAAGACACTGGTACTTAACTTTAAATGGACAACTTGTCACCTGATTCTGTCAGCTCAGTAATTAAGAGCACTATTGTGGAAGAATTTTTATAACCGTCATAATGAAGCAGCAGTATTTGATATTGGTCATCAAAACATTAAGGACCTAGTTCTAAAAAATCACATTTCAACATTATACTTTAACTTTTTTTCTTTTTCTTTTGAAAGAGAAATATCATCAATGGTCATCATATTTGGAAATAAACATCATGATCACCATCCGGAGTCATTACCATTCCAAGATAATCATGCCATATTCTCATATATTTCCTTTCAGGTGTTGAAAAATCACCAGTATTGTAATTGTACATGGGCTTGTAGGCTTTATGATCTTTTTCAGTGCTAGGGGCTGAGCTTAGAATTTCATGCATATCATTGACTGAGATCCTCTGTCCAGTTTTGCAACTTTAAAAAATTTGTGCAGTCAGATGCCTTTCTGTGCAAATCCAGAACCAGTGTTACCTTCAATGGCTAGCTTTTACATCATGGGTCTCTAACTTATTTATTTGATCAATACAATTTTAACAACGGGTTGCATTTTGACTTGCTTACTATATGTAGGCATTCTAAAAATGGTTTCCTGTCTTTTATTCTATTTGGTTTTCACACCCTGTCAACACTAAAAGGTGAGTTTATCCAATCTCTTTTTAATGCCGAGCTTTTTAGTGGTTAACATTAAGTGCTTATATAACAATGTTGTCATCAAATATTTGTTCGTGTTTTTAAAGAATGTCTTTAATATGTTCTATGGGTAGGTCCAAAGGACACTTTCTACAGAATAGAATTGCTAGGACCAGAAGTCTTGTATTTTCAAAGGCTTGGTAGTTACATCCTTGTTTTCCTCAGGGAGATTATGCTAATTTGCACTTCATCCAGCAAAGTCTCCCACTCCAATACCTTGTATCTTTGAAGGATGCAAACATAAACTGTTCCTTCAACTTGCACTTCTCTCTTTCAGAAACAGGACTTAATTTAAGTGGAAATTTGTAAGCAGGCTTCCTGGCTTTCATATTAATCCTGTCTACCGACATCAGTAGGTTTCCATTCTATTCGGAGGTAGTAAAATTGAAGTGTAATTTACATAATCTGCATGTGCGGTGTGAGTCACTAACTTTGTGCAATAGTTCCAAGATCCCGGTGCTTACGTCTTTTATATGACATGCAGGATCATTTTCTGTTGCATGCTTGTGTAAGTAAAACTACTAAGTCCACATTTTAAGCTGTCAGGAATCCGTGTTCTTTGCTGCGGCGCCGGGCTGTGCACAGCCGCGGAGTGACGGGCGCCGATCCGGGGCGCCTGCGGCCTCCCCACACTCCGTCCTCGGGGACCCAGCCGCGTCCCGCAGCTCCCACGGCTCCACGTCCGCGGCTCTCCCGTCGCTTCGCACCGAGGGCCCCTAGCGGGGCGGCCCGAGCTGGCCGAGCGCCGCGGCACCGGGCTCTGCCCTGCTTTCCCGGGGCCTGGCGTCCTTAGTCGTCCTCGGCGCGCCCGAAGGACCCCGCCGGGCTCCATGGACTCGAGGCCGGGGGAAAGCTGGGAGCCTAGCCACCAGTGACTGTCGCGCGTGCGACCTCCCCAGAGGAACCTGGTAGAGGGGAGGCCGCCCGGGGCCCTTCGCCGGCGGGCTCGGTTTTGGTCAGGCACCGCCGAGGACAGCCCGTTCCCGACAGGCCCCGCGAGGGGGCCTGGCCCACCGCCGCCGCCGCCGCCGCCGCCGCCGCCTGGGTCGCTGGGTGGGTGGGTGTGCGGACGAGCCGCCGCGGCCTCCCTGGAGCCCGCCGCCGTCGCCTCGCCTGACTTGTTTTTTCCCCGAAGAGCCTTCCTTCCTTCGTCGCGCCCTGACAGCCGTGGTGTCGAGGGGTCCCTGGGGACACCTCGGCGGGCGCGCAGTGGACATGCCTCTCTTCGCCACCAACCCCTTCGACCAGGATGTCGGTGAGTGAGCGCTCGCCGTGCGCCCGCCCGAGCCCACCGGGGTCCACTCTGCACCCCGCCCCACGCTCTTCGCTGGAAGAGGCCGACGCTCGCTGCGCGCAAAGACTGGGGCTCGGGACCTTCGTCGGGGGTCCGGCTGGGGGCTGATGCCTGGGAGGGCTGAGGTCTGGGGGCTTCCTGGAGGGGTTGAGGTCTAGGGGCTC
>PVHP010009813.1:0-49274 GCA_004024765.1 Zapus hudsonius | reverse complement strand
CAGTGCCTTTAACCGCTGAACCATCTCTCCTGCTCCTTACTTTTCTAAAAGTGCATTGGTGGGGTTCAAGATAGAATCTGCTCAATGGCTGTGACAAGAAGGGTTACATTGTAAAGGGGACCCAACACCTGGGGCACAGCTCAGAAACTCAAAACACTTCTTTTAGTCATCTTTCTGGCCTTATAAAAAGTTATATACAGACTCTCCAAACAGGTTTATAATGTTACTCATCCTTTTGAAATCTTTCCCATCCACTATTTTTTTAAGCACTGAACACAGAGGTCAAGAACAATTTAATCTTTTAATTCATTTTCTTCCACTGAGAAAAACTAGGTCATAGTATGCTCTTTAATGCTTCAACATCTCTTTATTCCTGAGCATGACTTTTTTAATATTCTCACCCAACTTGCAACTGCTTTCCAGTGATCATGCTTTTTCACCTGGAAGATCTAAAATACCCTTGTTTACGATATCCTCACTTTAGCATGGGTGCTTGTGGTCCCTTCTAGGTAATTTGGCACAGCATTAACCACTTGTGACTTACCTGGAACCTGGCTGGCAACGTGCACCTTTCAGTAAAGAAAACAGTTCAGACATGTAACTGGACAAAATTAAGAAACAACAGCATCAATTCTAAGAATCCAGGGTACAATGTGAAGAGTGGACATTACTCTCTGGTGTTAGTGTTCTTTAAGGCCCTCAGACAACATGTACAAATGTAGGCAGAAACAACACATCTGCAGACGCTGGCAGGCAGCATCACTGGCCAAATGTGGCCTGTTTTTTAAGATAAATAACTTTTCAGTGACGTGTAGGACTGAAGTTACATAAACAACAGAAATTACTGAGACTGATGTCTACAAGTTTTGTGGATTTCAAGATTTTATGCAATCAATACCCTGACATCTGTAGCACAAATTTGTTGCTTGAATGCTGGTGCCAGAAATGAAGATATGAACATCACTTGATGACTTTTGTTCAGATTTTGAAATCAACTAAGTTTAATTCTCTGGAATAACAATTCTTGAACCATTTTTTTTTTTAAATTTAGGTCATTAAGACAAACATAGCCTTCTCCTTATAAGGGAAAGTTTCATTAAAAATGCTAGAGCTAGAGCCTCTTGCAAAAATCAATCCTTGAAGCTTTTATATTAATAGTTCTAAATGTCTACAGGCTTATTAAATGAAATCACCCTTAACAATTTCAAGTCTGAGCAGTAAGAATTTTTAAAAAGCTGACCATAGAAAATAACTAAATATTCCAGGAAATTTCATAATAGGAAATGACATTAACTATTAACTTTTTTGAGACAGGCTCATATGTAGCCCAGGCTGTCCTTGAACTCACAATCCATGTTACCATGTCTAACACAACCTTCATAATCTTTCTCTATTAATGACTACTTGGCTTGATAAAATATTTTAGGAAAAGATCTACCATTATAAAAGTGTTAAAAGCCACAAGAACCACAGTTCACTGATTCTGATCCATCACAGTGAAAATATTTCCCCTAAATTAATGCAATATTCTCCAGTGGGATTGAAATTCCCTGGGAACTAATTTGTAATTCTGGCAATCGTTTTAAGTTCATCCTTGTATATCTGCCAAGTTCTGTCCTAATGGAAAGTTAAAACAACAGCTGTGAATTCTAAACTTTAGCTTAGATAGTTTCTCTTCTCTTGCATTTGGTAAATTTTTCCCCTCTTAATTTTCTGAGGATATGTGAACTTGATCAAAAAATTTTGATTACTGAGATAGTGCTGTACTATTTGGAAAATATCTTATAAATTAAGTCAATGGACACATTTTCTATAAGAAAAAAACAAAACTCCCTATTCTTCATGAATTACTTTAGCCAGGTACTTAGGATTCTACGATCTACTATTTGCTGGAGGGAGGCTTTCTATTCATCTCAAAAAGGAAGTCATTCTTAAAGCAATCCCACACACACATTTTAATTTCTCTCCTTGGCTCAAGTGGTCTGTGGGGGCTTTGGGCACCTACCATGTGTGCCTATCTTAAGCAATCATTTTTTTAAATGAGTAGTCACACATAAAAACCCAAAAGGAGCCAGGTGGCATGGTGGCACACACCTTTAATCCCAGCACTCGGGAGGCAGGAGGTAAGATTGCCGCCACCCTGAGACTACGCAGTGAATTCCAGGTCAGCCTGGGATAGAGCGAGACCCTAGCTTAAAACAACAACAAAACAAAACAAAATTCCAAAAGGATACTTTATTAAACATACAAATTCAAAAACGTTCAAGTCTTAAAAAAAGATTATGGCAAAAGAAAAAAAAGATTATAGCATAAATCAATGCCATGAATGTGTGTGTGTATATATATATATATATATATATATATATATGTACACACACACACACACACACACACATATATATATACATACATATACATACATACATACACATTAGGAAGACCAAGTGAATAGCTTAGCTCCCAAACTGCTTCTGTGATCTTTACAACTACATGTAGGAGAAGCTTTGTAGGAGCTTCTCAGTAAGTCTACCCTCCAGACTTATTTCCCTGAGAGAGGGTGATAGGTCATAGATATGTATCATTTTGGAATGTAAGTAATGCATAACTTCTGTCTTACATTTTTTCTCTACTTTGTCTACTTCATTGCCTCTCTTCCAGACTCACCTAAGAGTCCAGTAATCACTCCTCTGAGTAAAAGCAGCTTACCACAAGGTTGTAGAAATTTAGACAAGAGGAAAAACCTCTCCAGTGATATTCTCACCTCCATGCTGACTTTCCCTTTTTATGCTACTAACTAAACCTACTAAGACACGAGAAAACACTCGCGAGAAAAAGGAATAGCTGGAGGATTAGCACTCACCTTGGCCCTGAAGCTTTACCTTATTGACCTGTGTGGACACTGTTGAGTCCCAACTATAAACACAAGAACATTTAACAAAGCACCCAGAATCCTTGTGTTAAACACCATACGATTTCCAAGGAAAACAAATGTGTCAGGTGGCGGCAGAGAAGAAAAAAAAAAATCCGTGATCAATTTGCACAAACAATGCCTTTATGAAATACTTTAAAAAATGGATACAATTCAACAGTACCCTGTGACAAACATTTCCTCAGACTTTGTGTCAGTGTTCATACAAGGCATAATATACACCTGTAGTCAAGGAAATCATCTTCACCTATAGACTGCTAAGAGCACCAAGACCAGCACAAACATCCAAACAGCACCCCCAGATCTCACGCTGTACCAGATCTGGAAGCGCGTGTAATCTGGCTCATCCAACCCTAACACATCCATAATTTTAAGTCCTGCACCTGGAAACCATGTGCCAGGCTGCAGCTGCTCCCGGGGCAGTGTAAAGTAATTAGGGAACTAAAGATCTGATTTCCACTTGGGTGGGTTCAACTTAGAGACCATGTTAATACAAACTCTCCCAGGCACTTAAAAAGTCTCCACCTGTATTTTACAATCTGCCCCCATGGCAAATATAATTTAAAATAAATTATTCATCCTGCACTAGACTCTAAACAAGAACTTGGGGTTATTACAAAGAACTTTTCACTCCTAATATACAGCAGTAACATGAAAGAAAGAACAGGTATCATGAGCGCATCTCTTTGAAGAGTGGATGCAACAAGGCTGCTTCTGCTGTTATTCTTGAAGCTGGGTTTAGATCAAGAAGTTTATCAAGCAGGTCATATGCTTCATCAGGTACCTGGTCCCAGCCTCCTAAGTTGGCAGTATACTCATCAGAATGACTCCTGTGGCCATGACTGTTCCCTTTATGTAGCGAAATCTCTGCGAGCTGCGCTTGAGATGTGTGTGGGAGGCAAGTGTGATGGTCAGTCGTCTCTGACAAAGGTGGCTCATGAGAAACGTGTCCCTCTGCATCACTGGGTAACTGGTTGGTGTGAGGCTCCAGGCCCCGAAGTCTCTCACAGAGCATCCTCAAGTCTTGTGCTGGGACTTCTTTGCTACATAATATTGATTTGCCTGAAAGGAAAACAATATATGCTTTATTATATTATTTGAAAATATCAGAAACATCTGAGAAACATGTAAACCCAGCATCTGCCTCACGGATACTTATCTATATCTATACTCAGTATGAGACAGAGTACCACATTTTAAAAAATTATATGCAAGATTTTTTAGTATTAAAAATACTAAGTTAGCATTTATTACTAACAAAATAATATTTGTGGATGGAAACACTCACAAGTGCAAACCCACCACGTGTCCCAGGGACCATGATTGGGGATGTATTTGACCTCCCTCACAGCCATTAGAGATGAGCTGCTTCTCAGCTCCCATGTCTTCAAATTCATCTGCATTGAACTTGGTGAAGACTCACTTCTTTGAGATGGGGAACTTCTGAGGACCAGGAAACCTGACCTTGGCCCTGCTTAGGCCCTCAATCACATGCTCCTGATTCTGCAGCTAGGTGTGGATGGACATGATGACCCAAGCAGTGTGAACTCTGGCTGCTGTGCCCTGAAGCTTCCCAAAGGCACACCTGTCTGGAGCCTAGATTAGAGCATTACATCAGAAACATGGATGTCCACCATAAAGCTGTCTCCAAGGACCCGTACCAGCAGCAGGCTGTGCGCACTACCACAGAAGCTGCTGTTTGCAGCCATGCACACCAGGCCCCCATGAGGAAAGGAACCTGGTCAGCTTAACTGGCTACAGTACATTGCTATTTTTACATTATTCCAGAATGTGGGAAGTAGCAAGTAGAAAGCAGCAACTTTAAGCCATGCCAAGCACTGTCTTGATTCTGCCAACTTCCTCAGCTTCCTCTTATCCTTCTCTAATGTTTAACAGTTGTAGCTCCTACCTTCTGCCCCCTTCCAAATCTACGCCTTTGACCACAATGGCTGTCTTTGCCTAGGATGTTCTCTGTGTGTTCAGGACACTCTTGTACACACCACTATGAAGCTCAAGAACCACCCCAGTAATATCAGACACTCAGAACTGGTCACTTTCAGCTTCCATTAAAACCTGCAAGGAGTTCAATGATTACTTTTACTGTGCCATAGAAAACATTGTTATCTCACCAACTATACTTTTTATCTTTGAGCCCCTCAAAGTTAAAATGTCTGTTGGACCAGACTCTTTACTTGAATAATCTGTTCAAAGGTCACATTCTTAGAGATGTTCTTGACCAACCTGTCCTAAATAGTCGAGCCCTCTTTACTGTCCTCTCTTGTCTTTCTCAACACTACTCATCTCTCATAGTAAGAGCTTTTCTTCCTCATTATGATTTAAACTCTATGAATGCTGACTCACAACTATATCTGACACATATAAAGCCCCAGGAATGTTCATGAATGAATCAGCAAAATATATGGCAATTGTATATTATTTTTGCCTCATGTTTCCTTATTAAACTGAAACATAGCTTTAAAAAATGAGGTGCACTTGATGGAGTATGTAGGCTGCCAATAAAGCTATGCTGGCAATAAAATGTTATCTTCACATATTCTGATAAAACTACTGGGTAGGAAGGAGGAGGCAGTGGGGAGAAAGCAAACAGATCAATTTTGGAGAAGATAAACACCAATCAAAACTATCACCTATGTTTTGTCTAGGAGATTCTAGCCAGAGGAAGACAGTCAATAGTTTTATTCCTTTATTTACTAGCTTGCTCTAAAGTTATTACTTAACAGTATATATTTGGCTTATCCCAAGCTATACAACATGCATAAATTATTTTAGCATGACAAAAGACAACACAATTAAAATATTCAGGAAAACAATCTAGTTCACACATTCAGCCAAAAATTATTTTGTTTCAGAGTACGATGTCAGGCATTTGTTTCAGCTGAAAGCTTCTTTGGAATTTATTCAATACAACTCAATGAATATTAAGGACTACCTACAATGGGGCAGGTCTAGGGGCTGGTGACAGTGGGACAGGTTATTAGAAGAGAAATTCATTGCGTATCTCACACAAGTCATTTCTCTGTGTTGTGAAGGGTATATGTGTATGAAATTTTGAGTCTTCTCTTCTCAGCTCAAAGTGCTAAGATCTGACTGAAATGAAAGGAGTTATTAGAGAAACAGACAAGTACATCTGTCCAACATTACTTAAATAATGGTAAATTTCTAAAAGTGCCTGCCTGCTGTATCAGGTCACTGGTCCTGGAGTGTTTGTGTGTTGCATGTCATACTCCCTGTGCTGGTTTAATCCAGGGGTCCCCTATAAGCTTAAATGTTCTCTGAATGCTTGATCCCCAGCTGATGGAAGTTTTGCAACTGGAACCTTGTTGGAGGTATGTTGTTGGGGGTGGGCTTATGGGAGAGATAGCCAGCTTCCCCTTGCCAGTGTTTGGCACACCTTCCTGCTGCTGTTTGTTGTGCTATGGCGAGATGATGTCCAGTCTCTGCTCATTCCATTGCTTATCCTGCCTCATGGAGCTTCCCCTTGAGTCTGAAGCCAAAATAAACCCATTCCTCCACAAGCTGCTTTTGGTTGGGCTCTTTCTGTGAAGCAACAAAAGCTGACTGCAACATTCCCATTACCAGTCTTCCTTATAGCCTCGACTCTCAATGAGGGCAATTCAAGCTTGTCAACAGAATGTTTTGGTACTGGCTGAAGAACTTCACATTCTCAAAGTTATTTAACAGCACACAGAAAGTTTTCCTAGCTAATTGAGAATAAGCATCCTCACGTTATATTCAGTGTAATACTACTTCCAAGACACTGTCACTTTTCCTTGTACGTATGTACTATTTCATCTATAAACAAATTTAAGTAGGAGACAAGTACAAATTGCACTGCCTATTATGTACTTTTTTTTTTTTTTGGCAATTTTGAGACTGTCCTAATAACTACAACATTTTTCTTATGCATTAAACCATGGCACTGGTATCCAAGTAAGGGAATTTTTGCTGTGGTTAACCAGAAGTAGTTCTTGGTTAAAATCACCTGTCTTCAAACCAGCAAGCCAGGAGACTTTCCAAGTATCCTATTTTTCTGAGTCACGTTTTCCAGGCATGGGTAGGGTGGGACAGACACGTGTGTTTCTCAAAGCCTGTCAGGTAATTCTGGTATGTATTCCTGGTTAAGAGCTAGTGGTCCTGGGATGGGGCACATGGTCTTGAGGTAAGCTGATTGAAACTTTATCTATAGGGGTGTTCTATATTATCAGCTAACTCCAGCATATACAATCGTTGGGAGATATTAGCATTCTATATTGTACCTGGAGAATGCACACAAGGTGGACATGTGAGTTTGGGCTGTAAGAACAAGGTTACAATTTTTAGGTGCCCTATAAACTGCATTATCTCAGTCTTAACCCTGTTGCATTCCCTATGTCCAATGCATGCTTATGACAATACTCCATCAGCAAAGGTGGTCTCATTTCCCTTGTCTGCTGTCCTAGCCCTAAGGAACCCAGTGACTAGCACACATTTCTCTGCTCTTCCCCACTGTAGACATTACTAACTTATAGTTAACTGTTTACTTACCAGTCCTTTCCTTAGTACCAAGGAGAGGACCTGATACTTGATATACAATAAAACATTAAAATTTATTATTAAAAAGTGATATAATAAAAGTCAAACTAGGGAAGGGAATAAGGTTTATTCCTTATTATTTTTTTAAAAAAATATTTTATTTATTCATTTTTCAAGCAGAGAGATACAGAGATTCATAGAGAGAGCACCAGGGCCACCACCTTGTGGGTCTGGCTTATGTGGGTCCTGGGGAATTGAACCAGGGGCCTTAGGCACTGGAGGCAACTGCCTTAACCACTGAGCCATCTCTCCAGCCCTTTTCCTTATTCTTTTGCTTAAGACTATAAAGTTGATTTCTTTCAGTAGCTGATCAACAAAGACAGAAGATTAGAAAGTTGAGTTTTAAATGCTGGAGTCCTTTACGGGTACATGTTCTGAGGAAAATAATTATTTCCTAACATGGATATTTTACCTGGAGAATACACACATTATTTTCAAATAATTAAGATTTCTAAGGATCAGATAGCTTTTCAACATGGACTATGTTTACTTGTAAGGAGAATTTTATGATAATTTCTTAAGTGATTTGCAGGAGACAATCCAAGGCATCTGTTCTGTTCTATAACATGAAACTGCTTACCCAAAGTTTTGGCAGCCTGGATGGTTTCCCTGGATCCCCGAATTGTCATGATTTGAGCCAAAGCGGTTAAATCATCACTGGCTTTATAAAATGGATATCGTCCACTCAGCAAGGAAAGGAAGATGACACCTGCAGACCACATGTCAATTGCTGTAAGAGAAAACAAACTTCAAACTGAGTCCCAAATTATCATGTGATCAGCTAAGTGATAATTCCAGATCTTCACTGCACTGACACCAAGGGGAGCTGAACCAATGTGGACATCCAGACATGGAACAGAACCAATGGGGATGCCCACATGTAGAGCTGAACCAACGAGGATGCCCACGTGGAGCATTCTGAAGGAGACAGTTTAAAGAGCTTCTCAGAAGATTTTCATGTACAGCCACATCTCTAGTCAACATTGTTACTACAAAATACAGTTTCCTTTCTTGAACACCATATTGGAGAATTTAGTAAACTAAAAAAGCACATGTTTATAAGATAAAAATGCTGGCACAGCAGTGGTAGAAGCACTGAATATTAAGGCTAGCTCAGTTATGGCCGTGTTTGATCCCCAGCACCACAAACAAGCCAAAGACTAACTGAGCTCTATGTTAAAAAGCTCATTTTCTTTTTCCTTTTAGGGATATGTTTTCTCCTAATTGACCCACTATGAACAAGTTACTGCTCTGTTCCTTCGGCTGTCATCACGGCCTTCCTGGGCTCTATTTGTGCCCCTGCTTCCGTGCTTCCCCAAGCCTGCTTCCTCAGAGTTCTGATCTCTTCCCCGCACTCTCCCTGACCAGTCCATCCACTTTATAGCCACTACAACAGTGTTCAACTATTTCCCATCCAGCCCCTTCCCTGAGCCTCAGACTTGACTTCTATTCTGCAGGACATTTCTATTTGGATGTCATAAATATCCTAAGCCAGTTATGCATCAAACTATTACACAAGCCTCAACCCAGCTTCACCTTTCCCTATAATCTAGTCACCTCTCCTTTATTCTCCACTTCCTTTCCTGGCACATACCCAAGTCCCTCAAGCTAGTAAACATCCTAGATGCCCTTTCCCTTCTCCTCCCTTGTGCCCTAAGCTCTGCTTTTCCAATTCCTTACCTGTTTTCATTCCTTGCTCATGATTTCACCACCTCTCACCTGAACTACTGTAAGATACCAACCTCCAAAATCTACTTTCTCTGCACAGGTGCCAGAAGGACCCATTTAGAATATAAGATCTCTTTTCCTTGAGTAGCTTTCTAGAGTGCATTGTCAAAATCATTTAATGAGTGTGATCTGCCCTTCTGGCACCTTAACCACTGAGCCACCTTTTCAGCCCCAACACTATATATATATATATATATATATATATTTTTTTTTTCCAAGGTAAGGTCTCACTCTAAGCCCAGGCTTACCTGGAATTTACTATGTAGTCTCAGGGTGGCCTTGAACTCAAGCAATCCTCCTACCTCTGCCTCCTGGGTGCCGGGATTAAAAGTGTGCACTAACACCAGGCTCCCAACATTACATTTTTACAGTTTCCCATATAGCTAGACTACACTGTTTCTTGATTTCCTCAGTTCATGCACAACACTAGCCCCACCCTAATTTATAGTCTCTTCCAGAGGTAATCTCTGCAACGACTTTCCTTTCATAATCTCTGGGTGTCACCAGAGGCCATCATCTGAGAGTGTGTGCTAGAACTGGCAGAGGAGCAGGTGGTCTCATTCCTTTCTGCATCACTAGCAAGCAGAGAAGAGATGTGCAACAAGTGAACGCATTCCTTCAAAGCCTATCATCCACATGAACAGGTGTCATCTGTTCATTCAACAAGGCAACTTTTCACACGACAGAAGACTTTTCTCTTTTTCAAAACTTTAACTCCCAGCAGCATATTTCCACAATAACAAAAAGTAATTTTAATCAACTGTACTTCTATCTGCATCACAGAAAACTGAGGAATTAAGGAAACAGATGAAGTACTACCATTCTAAAGCTGACAGAAACTACTAAATATAAATATACTTCCCCAACACAAAGATAATGGTAACAAGATTCCTGGTGAAATCACCTTTTAAGTACAATAAGCAAAATACACTCTAGAGAGAAAAAAACTCAACGTTCTTGAACAGCATTATCTTAAAAAGGGAATGCTGCACTACAAGAACTACTGGCATCATGTAAAACAGGAGAGTTCAAGAACAGTCTTAAATACAGATTAAAAAATATCTTGGACCATCCATTTAAATTTTGTTCGGTATTTCTAGTGCAACATACCTGTAGTTTGATTGGGGCACTTTGTCAAGACTTCTGGTGCTCTGAACCCCGGCGTCCCTGACCTGGGAGCGACCTGCTGACGCCTTATCATGAGGAAATAAGATTTCTTAATCAGAGTCGAGTTGAATTATTTAAGTCCAAAAACATAACCGTTGTTAATTCACAGAGAATTTTGTCTTGGTTGTGGTACAAATAAAAATTACTAATTACTAATAACCTAATGTGAAAAGCATCCTAGATTTTGCTTCTCCTCATTCCTACCCCCAATCCACAGTTCCCCTAACCCTACACAAAACCATAGTAGAGAAAGAGAACAGAAAAGGAATTTGTATAAAAATTTTGTTTGGGGATGATTAATTACTGATATATTATTTAATTATAGATCTGAGTTTATCAGGAAAAATGGAATGAAAACCAAGTCTTAACGGAAAGAGAAAATGTACTAGGCAGAGAGTATTCCACATAGGCAGGAATACAGAAAGGAAACAAGATTACATCAGCAAACAAGTGCAAGGCTTTCTCAATGAGCTACTCTTGGGGCCCACATTATTTGCATATAAGAGCATATGCGTTGCCCAAAGAGAATATGCATGCTAATAACAAAACATGACAAGAGTTCTCCTTTCCTCTTCAAGTTACTGCTCAATGCATCAGGGCATGTGTGGCTCACAGATCTCCCCCTCACTAAACCAGTATCCTACTGAAATCAATTCACTTGAGTCTCATCTGGTGATTTTCCTAAGCCACCCAAACACCATACCTCGAAAGGCAAATGTTGCACACTTTATCTGTTGCGTAGCAGTCACAAGGCAGGCTGACCGGAAAAGTGCTGGCGGTTTTCTTGAACACACCACTATTCATAACTTTTGTAGAAATGGCCTTCTTTTTTGTTGTTAACTTTCTCGAGATGACATCCACAGTCTTTGATGGATTTATGAGCTATAAAAGAAAAGTTGCATTTTTTATTTTCACAATATTTAACAAGATGCCTCCACATGCTAGCATGGTGAAAAACAACATTGACTTTTAAAACTGCTGCATGTGCAGCTGGATTGTAAACAACTGCCTAGGTCTGCTGGTTGTGGTAGTACATGCTTAAGACCAACACTTGGGAGGCTGAGGCTGGAGGATTACAAGTTTAAGGCCAGCCTGGGCTATGAGTGAGTTCTAGGCCACCCTGGACTAAAAAGTGAGACCCTGTCTTAAACAAAAAATTTTAGGAGTTTTTTTTGGGGGTAGGAGGCTTCCTATTAGGTAACATTAAAATTTACTAATTGGGCAAATTATTTGACTTAACAGCTTATTAGAATTTTTCCTAATATATTACAAATGTGTAAGTTATAATCACTATGTCATAGTGTCAACTCCATTTCAGAACTATAATTGCACAATTATACTGGCTACAGTAAGTTTTAATTTGTTTTCAAACTGCCTAGTCGTCACAGGACACCATAAGTCAGGGGTATCTAAACTTTTGACATTGTGATATGACACTATTATCTACAAATGTGTTGGGCTTTGTTTACAGCTATCCTGGGACACATGTAGACATGTCAGTTTAAAATCATCCAACACTGAGGACAGTTTTATTAAAGAACTTTACAAAGGTCTTTATACTATTATGTGTCAGAACTCTGTGAGGTGCTGGGAGCTCATATTCTGCCAAGGATGGATTCTAGTCTTGTTCCTACAGGGAAAGAACAGCAATAGCTAACCAAAAATGATGAAAAATTCTGCCAGAAAAGTTTTGGGGAAAAACTGAAGAAAACCGAAGTTTTGAGTAAATGCTCAAAGCAGGTAATACCTTGTGCTAAAGCCCAACTCTCAGTGGAGGCTGATCTAGTGATCACCTCGATTCCCTTCAGTTGTATGACTGACTGACTACAGCACTATGAAGCTACATTACTTACTTTCACTGCAGGGCTCTCATGTGAAATGGAGCTGTGTATATTGAAATTTCTTTCTCCAAAAACAGAGCGCTGGACAGAAAGGCCTACAGATCCCTCCTACAATACCAACAAAGACAAGGAAAATAAGGGTTATATCTGTAACACTTTCTGCCAGCTGTACTCTGCCACAGTTTTGAAAGAGTTAAATGACATTAAACAACAACAGCTGTATCCAAGATATTCTTAGGCAACAAGACACTTCTATGAAAGGAGAAAATAGTCACCCAGAACTCTAAACACCCACACACCGTCGTCATAGTCCACAAATAGAAACAACTAAAAAAATTTAAGCACCACCTGCATGGATGTTAACATTTTGCTGTGCAGCTAAAATGAAGATAAATACTGCACAATCGTTCCCCTGTAACTAGTGGCTTCTTTTATAAATCTAAACTTTATAACACACAGGAAAAATTCATTACTTTCCATTTTATCATGTAATACAATTTTGTAATGACAAAGATGACAAACTGACAAAATAAACTTAATTTAAATAGTACAAATCTCAGTGGAAATCCAATCAATTAAATACATATAATAAAGATGAAGGAAAAAGCTGTTTGATCTCAAAAACTATCCTAGTATTTTACCTCCCTCTGTTGGATGATGGAGTTCATTCCAAAGATGTTAGAACTTAAACTATATAAAAGATTCAAGTGAGGGTAGGTGGGGGAATTGTTGTAGTCAGCTTGTAGTTGCTGCGCAGACAGAACCCAAGCAAAAGCAGCTTGTGGAGGAATGGGTTTATTAGGCTTATGGACTCAAGGGGAGACTCCATCCTGGCAGGGAAAATGATGGCTTGAGCAGAGGGGTGGATATCACCTCTGCCACAGCACTGGAAACAGCGGCAGGAAGGTGTGCCAAACACTGGCAAGGAAAAGCTGGCTTATAACCCCCATAAGTCCACCCCCAACAACACAGCTCTAGCGAGGTTGTAAAACCCGAACTGTCATCAGCTGAGGATCTATTAATCAGAACACATTCATTTGTTTGTGGGGGACACCTGGATCAAACCATGACAGGAATAGAGGTGAGGAACAGGTGGGCTAGCCGAAACTAAAGACTTAGGAAAAAGCATATGGAAATTTACTTCTTTGTTAGCTAACTAAAAATGTAATATAAAAAGAATTTGAATGAAAGTATCCTGATGGGTGGATAGTGCTGCTACCAAAAGCCATATGATTTGATAAAAAAAATCTCAATGCTGGGGGAAGGATATCTCCCAGTGATTTGTTGGTCAGGGTGGTCCTTGAACCCTCCAAACAACACAGGCCAATGCTCTTGGCTGCTCTCCAAAATTAGGTGTTAAGACCCTGTTGATGAAGACATACATGTTTTGGTTGCAGAACACTGAATAATCAAGCTGGCACTGGGCTGGAAGCTCCTCCCTGCTAGCTAGCTGGCTGTCACAGTGCTGGAAGGTGCTATGAAGGTTGCTGGAGAGAAAAGTCATCACTAATCTTACTTAGAAACAGACCCCATGAGCTGAACACCCAATGATGCAATAGTGGCATGCCCATTATGGGGATAACCAACTGTTATTTGATTGGATATGAGCTCTGCTCCATGGGAAGGAATTAATCCTGGTACTGAAAACCTAGTAAAAGCCTATGGCTAGGAGCATCTGTGCTAAGAGGGAAGCTCTGACTGTTGTAAGGCTAAATGGATATGCTTCAAACTTACAAACTGTCCAACATATGTATGTCTACACCCACAGGTTAGTGCTGTTCTCACCTTTGTTAGAAGCCTCTCTTTACATATGGTCCTGATTACTGAGGGGACTCAAAACACAACAAAGTGTTGTAAGTGACACTGGAGTGCTCAACGCTAAATAAGACTTCTATATTCCCCTCTCCAAGGCTCAGGAAACGAGGTGGGGGACCAGAGCCAGAGAATAAAGAGGACTGCTGTGGCCACGATCATTCAGGCACAACATGCCATTGCAATCATGACCTCACAGTGACCCACACTATACTGAGCTCATCAGCTTTCTGTCCTGTATGACAGAGGATGGCATATGACCACCATCTGTCCCTGAGGCAGTATAGGCAGCTCTTGGTGGCTGGGAGTGAGGGGTGGCAGGAGGCATTTTATGCAGTGGCACATTCACTGATCTAACCCACCTGCTCTGATAATCACCCACCTGTGCCCATGCAGGCAACCTTCGATCTAACTCTGCATCACACCCATACACAAGAAACAGACACCAAAGTAACAAAGGGACTAGCTGGGAGGAAGAGAAGGAGGGACTAAGAGAAGTTAACAGGCGGGGATTGTGATACATTATACACATAAGTAAAAACTGTCGATAGATAAATTTTAAAAAATTATATATATGTCAAACCTTTCCATCTTTTCCTTGTTTAACTGGAAGGTGTGCACTGGCATAGGGTCTTTTGATAGAAGGTTTTGTGGTGGACTGCTGCTCCTGACCCCTAGCTGTGAAGCCACTCAATGAACTCTTGCTTCCAGTAATTCTGTGAGACTTAATTTGTGAACCACCTTCCTTCTGAGCTTCAGACTGGACAAATTTCAGAAGCTCTATTCTTGTATCATGGGTTCCTTGGGCCAAACCAAAGTCTACCAAGGCATACCTGAGAAAGACAATTAAGTATATTACTTCTCTGTAGCAGCTTGGTCTCAGTAACACGGTAATACTCACAAACCACACTTAGATAACTCTAACTCTTTTCAGGTACAATCAGGATATTCCTTTAAAAAAAGAAAAGAAAAAAAGTTTTCCAAAGTAAAGATTTAATAGCTAAGACTAAATATTAAGGAAGATGCATTCTTAACCAACCATCCAGCCATTTGCTCTTTTATTTTTCTCGTGGTCTGTGCTGACAGGTCAGAAGAGGAATGCCTAACATAAGCAAAATCCTTGGCTCTTTACTGGTGGGAAAGGGCGTATTACAGCAGAATCAAGGGCATAAGCGCCCAGGAAAGAATTAAAGCTTTAATCTTATCATATTCAGTGTGATCCACCTGTATAAATGACATATTTTTAGCTAATAATATCTCGTGTATATAATCATTAAAAATATGCATAAAACAACCTTGGTGTTAAAACTGAAAACCAGTTATGATGTCCAATTCCTTCATTTCCTAGGGGAAAAAATGAAGCCCAGAAATAGGAGACAATGTAAGGTCAACGGGGCTAGATTCTAACTCTTTTAGCTGAGGGCTACTTCTGCTGAACCACAATACATCTCATCATATACACTGCTTCACTAATACAACTTTATTTTCTTCATGGGATCTCTACTCCCTAATCACAATGAAAAATATAAACAAGTAATTTGTACATGCATGTTGTATGAACTCCACAGCAAAAATACAACTAAGTGTAAATATTTTCTAGGATTGCTCACACTTACTTTTTCAGGCGTCTATTATATAAAAAATTGCTGGGCTTGACATCGCGATGGACAATACCAAATTGATGAATGCGTTTCAAAGCTTTGAACAGATTGAACATATATTCTCGTACTTCTTGAAAGGAAAGCGAGTTCAAAATGTCCTAAAATTAAGTTATGAATGAGGTCATAAGTTTGTTTTAATTAAACATTAAGCAATTACAATTCAAGAAACATTAAAACTTACCAAAAAGGACTCATGCTCCAGATACGGCATAGCAATGACCACATGGTCATTCTTCCGAAAGCAGTATTTCACTCCCATGACATTGTCTTGCCCCCTAGTGGAAAAACGCACAATGAACTTTAGAAGGAAGGTCAAATGTAATTTCAGTAATGCATATATTGCTAGAAAACGCACTTAAATCATATTAGATAGTATGAATATTTGACTTGTGTAAAAGATTAAATTTTCTTTTTAAACAAAACAGCACCAATTATGAAGCTATATAATAATTCTAACATGAGGTATTTAGTTTTAAACATGGAAGTTGCAGAAAAAAGAAAAAAATGATTAAGAAATTACCAGGCAAGATGTGCATTTTACAAAGTTAATCTTTACAACAACCCTAGGAGGAAAGTGCTTTCCTCTTTTTTACAGAGGGGGAAGTTGAGGCAAGGACAGGAACAGTTCAAATCTAGACCTATTTTCTCAATCACTATACATTCCTTGGTAAAAAGATGAGAACAGGTAAAGACGACTGCCATAGTTTTGAGTCTAAGTGAGTAGAACAATGTGGCTCTCAACAAAGTAGAAAAACCAGATGAAAAGCAGTGAGCTCCAGGTTCAGTGAGAGACCCTGTCTCAACAGCAGAAGAGCCCCCTCTGTATGTGTGCAGATATGATTCAACAGTCCTACCACTAAGTTAATGAAATCTGTGTATCAAGAGGTACTTGCACTCCTATGTTTACTATAGCTCTATTCACAAGAGACAAGATATGAAATCAACCGTGTCCATCCACATTAATAAGGAAAAGATGGTATATGTATAAAATAGGACATTCAGCTAGAAAAACAAATCCTGCTGTTTGGGGAACATGGATGGGAATGTAGGATATTAAGAAAAAATAAACTAGAAACAGACAAATACCACGTGATGTTACTCATATGTGGAAGTTAATAAAGTTGATCTCAGAGAAACAGAAGGTAGAATAAAATGACTAAAGGACTCTTAAGGTTGGAGGATGTGGAATAGAAGGTTGCACAATGTTACAAAAATAAGTAAACAGGAAGAATAAGGTTTAGTGTTCTACATGCATAGTAGGGTGACTGCGGTTTAAAGCAATTTAGTACATATTAAAGAATAGAAGCATTTGAAGGTTCTCAGCACACACACACACACACAAAATAAAAAATGTTTAAGAAGATGAAAATACTAATTACCCTCATTTGTTACACATTATGTATACATATGGCTGTATACCGTACCCCAAAAACAGCACAATTATTTTGTGTAAATTATGTTAAATATCTACAGTCGTTATCTCTGACTAAAGCAATTTTAGGTCAACAAAGACTAAACAAGCACATAGTCAAAGGGAAGTATAGGAGTGAAAATGGTGTGTGTAAATAAGTTTTGAGCACTCTGGTTGTGAAAGGAAAGAGAGCAAAGAAATGGCCGAGTGGCTGAAAGAGGAGGGGAATCCAGAGTAAGACACTACATAATGTCCTTGTCCACACGGATGGTCTAGCAGAGGCCAAGGAGAAAGAGACGCCGAATGATTCTCTCCTAAATAAAATAAGAGAATCAATAGTGGAGAAATGAATTAAGTACTCTTCATGATAATAAAAAATCTACACCATGGAAGCCAAGATTTATGATGCCAGGAAGGGAATGCAAGGTAGAACCAGAAGTCAGGCTGGGCCACAAGGATCCTCTGAAAGAATATACATGTAACCACAAGGTTAGACAAAACACTAACAAACTGCAAACAAGTAACTGAAAATTGTTTGATTCATGTGTAACCTCCTCACTTATGTTTATATCTACTTTAAAATACTATAAATTAGGGGGGCTGGGGAAATGTCTCAGTGGTTAAAGGTACTTGCTTGCAAAGCCTGATGCCCTGGGTTCAATTCTCTAGCTCCCATGTAAAGCCAAAGGGCATTGGTTCATAGCATCAAGAGATTCTCTCTCACACACACAAATAAAAATATTATAAGTTAAATACAGTCAGTTCAATTAAAATATCTTTATATTGCCTACCCAGCCACTGTTAGACACTGAAGTTCGGCTGCGATTCTTACAGGGTGGCTTGTTGGAATCAGGTGTTTTAGAGCAATTTTCTCTTCAGGTCCCACTTGCAACTGTGCTGTGGCCAAATAAACAGAGCTGAAGGTGCCTGCGAGACAATTTATTAGATTTTTCAACATGTAGCTTCAAGAAATGTTATGAAAACAATATTATAACAGCTCAACAAACTATTTTTTAAAATTTTTGATAGCTTCCATCATTATAGACCATAAACCATTATGACTCTCTCCCCCCTCTCAATTAGTATCTGTTTCAATAAACTATTTTAATGGCATGTTAGATTAAAACACAACTTCTCACTTCATCATAAATATTAGTTATACTTTCATTCTTCCCAGAGGGTAAAAAAGAAAAGCCACTAACCTAAATACTAACAATTTCATAGTCTCAATAGTGTAAGAAGTAGGATTTTTTTCAAGAAATAATAATAAAAATTAAGAACATACAAGGAAAATAGAAGAGAAAAAAAGAAAAAAAACCTTATAAGAATAGGGTATATCCCCAAATTACCTTCTCCAATTTTGTCCTTAATTTTAAACAAATTGCTGAGCTGTGGAACAGCTTCATAAAGCTTCTCAATATCTTTTTTAATACCTATCAAAGAAGCAAGAACATACAGTTACAATCAACCAGAGATCTAGTTTCCTTCTGCTGTTGCCCATGTTGCTTTGAGACAGGCTCTTACTTGAACTGTGATCCTCCTGCTACCTCCAAATGCTGGGATTAGAGTTTGCCACCGTGCCTAGTTATAAATTCTAAAGTTAAAAAAATTCTCAAGTAAATTTTAAAACACTAGCAAATGGGCTCAGGACATGGCTCAGTGGTTAAAGGCCTGGCTTTGATTCTCCAGTACCCACATAAAGCCAAATGCACAGAGTGGCACATGGGTCTGGAGTGTCCACTCACTCTCTCCTTGCAAATAAATATTTTAATACAAAGAATTAAAAAATAAGAATTTAAATCCTATCAAGTTGCTATCACTAACACATACCTGTTTTTAATTACCAAAAAAAAAGTCCTAGAATCCCATATACTATATTGAACTGTACACTATATTTCTACACACTACACTGGAACTACACGATACTAATAAATATAGAGTTAGTACACATTTGGCCTTTAAGATGAAGACACTAAGTTTGAACAAATAACTAAAGCTAGGCATGGTGGTGCATGCCAATGGTCCCAGCTACTTAGGAGCCTAGGTCAGGAAAATCTATCACGTAAGCCCAGGAGTTTGAGGCCAGCCTGGGCAAATAGCAGAGGGAAAGGTAAACAAGAAACAACAAAAGCTGGACATGATGGGGCATTCCTGTGATCCTGGGAATGGAAGCAGGAGGTTCAGGCGTTGGACGACAGTCTCAGCTATACAGTGAGTTCAAGGTTACTCTGGGCTAAATGAGATCCTGTCTTTAAAAAACAAAAGCAGCTATTAAAAACATGCCCCCAAAATGTAAAGATTTTTAAAAAAATGAACACTTTATGCTATGATCACTAGATGGCATAAAAAGGACACATTACAACATTCTTGAAAATTAAGTCTTTCACCAAAGATACACAATTTCATAGTCCTGAAATTTTGTGTGTTGGATATTCACAGTGCATCCAGAGAAAGTCTACTAAAACTTGCCAGCTTGTGAAAATATATTTTTGAAAATATGTCCCAAGTGCTAGTAGTATCCTATATCTTGGACACCAAGAAAAACTAGTACTTTTACATAAATAAAAGCACACTATGAAAACATACAATATAAATATCTGATAATCTTCAGATACAAAAAAGAGCCACATATTATCTTTAACTGTCTGATACCACTAAGGCCAAGCATCTGCTACTGTTTCCATATCACTTTGCATAGTTGAAGACATTTTCAAAGCATTATCTTTCCATGTCATTTTCCCCTCTGCAGTGCTGTGGTTAGAACAGAGGGCCTTACATACACTAAGCAACTGTTCTACCACACAGCTACCTGCCATAGTCCTTTAAATAGGGTTTTGTTACATAGCTCAGCTTGGCTGGGGCTGGCATGTGTCCCTATACTTGGCCCCCAGATCTTCATTATAGTCCTGTGATGTTGGCAGAATGAAAATTACGTGACAAGGGGGTATAAACTGAACATACCACAAACTCAGATGGTGGCTGTAACCATTGTAGAAGCATGTGTTATGGGCATCAAACCCTTCCAGTGTTGTTTAACAGTATAGTGGAGATAGTGTATTTCACTGAATAGATCCTTCTCATTAAACTTGGCACAAGCAGCTTTAGAAGCAAAAGCTTGGGGCTGAGGAGGTGGTTCAGTGGGTACTTGTCACACAAGCCTAAGGACCTGAGTTCGGATCCCCAGCACCCACCTAAAAGCAAAGCAGGGTGGTACACGCCTGTAATCCCAGCACTTGGGAGGTGGAGACAAGAGGATCCATCCCTAGGAATCATTAAGTTCTAAGTTCAACAAGACAGGCAAAGAGAGATTTAGAAAGGCACATGACACTGACCTCCATATCACGTGTACGCAACTGTATGTGCACCCCCTGACATAAGTGTGCAGAAAATAATTTAAAGATTAATAAGAGAATTAATGATAGCAAATTAAGCAATGGAACTTACAGAATAAGTATACAAGAAATTTTCATAATACTAGGCAAAAACCAGATCAGAGGTGCTGCGAGTGTTGCTCAGTGGTATCATGTATGAGACTTGGAGTCTGATCCCCAACACAAAAAAAGTTATTAAAAATTGCTTATAATCCCAATTTAGTTTTTAAAATATAGATTTCTAAGACTAGGTGGGTGTGGTGTCTCACACCTTTAATCCCAGCAGAGGTAGGAGAATCACTGAGTTCAAGGCCAGCCTGGGATTATAGTGAGTTCCAGGTCAGCCTGGGCTACATTGAGACCCTACCTGGGGGGAAAAAAAAGAAAGAAAGAAAAGCAGCATTAGGAACTGGGAAGATGTCTCAGCAGTTAAAGGCACTTGCTTGCAAAGCCTGTCAGCTTGGGGTCCAATTCCCAAGCCAACCACATATACCAGATACCAAAAGTAGCACAAGCATCTGGCATTTATTTGCAGTGACAAGAGGCCCTGGTGTGCATATACACACAACACATGAAAATAAATTTAAATTTAAAACAAAACAACAGAAAAGTAGCACTAGCTGGGTGTGGTGGCAGAGGTAGGAGGATTGCTATGAGTTCAAGGTCACCCTAAGACTCCATAATTCCAGGTCAGTCTGGGTACTGTGCTATTATACACCTTTTCTTTCTTTTGGGGGTGGGGGGTTCAAGGTCTCATGTAACCCGCAAGAGGCCTTGAACTGATCTTCCTGCCTCTGTCTTCTAAGTGCTGGGATTGCAGGTGACACCAGACCCAACTGAGGGACCACATTTTAATGGACAGTATTTGATATTTTTGATCATCTTGCTAAGCCAGAAGTCTGGGTTACAAACAGTTCATGAAGTACATGGGACAGGATGCTTGCTCATTGCTACTAACACTTCTTTCATTTTTCTTTTCCAGTGACTTTTGCTTTTGAATACTTTAATGAAGTTTCCTTTACTGTCGATTTCTGAAACCAAGCTTTAATACAGTACTGTGAGGAGAGAGAAGAACGGACCTAGAAGAGGGACTCCCATCCACAAGCTTGTCTTCCTAAAAAGTCGCTAATATTTAGACCTTTCCAACTTCATCTGAAGCATGACAAAGTGGGACTCCAGTCCCCTGCAATGCAACCGATTCCTGCACCAGCATCTTGTCTCTGAACGTGTTCAAATCCTATGCAAACACGCAGCTCACTTGCAGAGTCGTTTTGCGTTTTTAAGTTACAAAGTGCGGAGTGCAGGCCGCCTGCGAATCTTTAGCGTTCAACACATACCTGCAAGTTTAAAGTTCTGCTCGTGTTTTTTTAAAGAGTCCTCGGCCTGCAAGCGGTCAGGGTCACGCAGGGTTGAACAAGCCGTTGGCTCCTCCATCTGCACTCCCAAAGGCGCCTCCATCACAAACCGGGGGTGCCGATGTCGGCTGGGGGGTCACGTCCGCCGGGGGCTGAAAAGCGGTTGTGAAGATCAGGATTTCAGGGAAAATCACTCCGAATCCCCCGGGGAGGCACCGAGGGCGTCCTGGGACCCGCAGGTGCCTCGCAGCACACCTGGAAGAGGGGGGTCTTACCGGGACCCCGAGGAAGCCTGGGGACCGGCCCGGGGGAGACCGCCCACTCCCCACTCCAAGGACGGGGACACCGGGGGGACGGACGGACGGACTGACGGACAGGCCCCCCGAGCGCGCGGCCGCGAGCCCGCCGCCGCACAGGCCCAGGTCCCCGCCACCCCCACGGGATGCTCAGCGCGCAGGCGCACGTCTCCGCGGCGGGATCCCACGGGCACCGCACCGCAGGGACGTCCCGGTCCCGCTCCGTCCCGCGCCGCCTACAAACCGTCGGACACTCACTTCTCGGGAGGAGCGCTCCCCACAGCGCGGGGCCGCCGCCGCCAGGAGACGCGCAGTGCGCCTGCGCAAGACTTCCCGCCCGCTGCTTTGAATCGCTCGTGCGCACGGCGAAGCCACGCCCATCGCGCCCGGGCGCCTGCGCAGGAAGGCGTGTCCGCCTCCTCCTGGCTGCCTGGACCGGCGGGCGGAAGTGACGTCTGGGAGAATCCTTTACCAATGGGGTGGATTAGGAATCCCGCGTGTTTTCTGGGAAGGTATGGAGCCCGCTTCTGGGAGCAAAGCCCATGACCCACTCCCTGTTTTGACGTTTTGTTGAGCGCCCACTTCTCCATTAAAAAGACAAAAATCAATAATAAATGTGCTGTTTCAGTAGAACTGAGCAGTGTCACTGCAATGGAAGCCAGTTTCTAGAGGCCGAGCTCACTGGTGAGGGAGGCGATCCCAAGCCATCCCTGGAGCATGAGGCAGTGGAAATAAAGCAGTTAATGAACCCTGTGTTTTCAGACATTGAGGACATAACATGAAGGATGTGAGGGAGACTATGGAGGTGTCACCTTGACAAGATGGTTAAGGACTCAGAGAAAAAAGACCGAGAGATGATGCCTCCCCCGCCAGGAAAAGAGAGTATGTTGTCTGGCAAAACAGAGCAAATATGGAGATGGGGATGAGCTTGGTACGCTTGGGGAAGAAGGAATGAGTAGGAATATATTCAGAGATGAGGGTAAGAAAGAAATTGGACCATATATCTTGTTTGTTTGAAAATAACCCAAGATGAATACATTATATACATATATGAAAATGCTATTGTGAAACCTATTATTATGTAGCATATGTTAATAAAAATTTAAATAGCCCCAAAGAATCATCATTATTTTATGTGTAGTAATACAATAAAGCAATAAATATGATTGAAATAATCTACATTTTGGAAAGCGATTCTTTGAAATTTATTATTTTAGCATAGAATTAGGTTCATTATATTGTATTTTAAACAAATTTAGGGGGTTTGTTCTTTTTTTCTGGAAGTATTTTCTTTTCTTTTTTGTAAGCAGAGAGAGAGGTGGGCGCACCAGGGTCTTTAGCCTCTGCAAATGAAGTCCAGATGCATCTGCCACTTTGTGCACTTGCTTTATGTAGGTTCTGGGGAATTGAACCCAGGTTGTTAGGCTTTGCAGGCAAGTGCCTTAACCACTGAGCCATCTCTCCAGCCCCAGATTTTGTTTGTTGTTTCCATTTTTCCTTTTTTCTGCTTCCCCCTTGTGCCCTTCCCCCATCATAACCTTATTTCTGCTTTTATACTCTATACTTCCTTTTATACCTCACCCCAATCACTTCTTGCTCCTCCCTGGGGAGTCTCCCATCTCAATTCATAGTCGGCACTCAGTCTTACATACAAACATTCAAAGTTAAGATCCGTATATGAGAGAGAACGTGTGAGTTTTGTCTTTCCAGGCCTGGGTCACCTCACTTAATATAATCTTCTCCAATTCCATCATTTTTCCCATGCAGGGTTTTGAAAGGCAGAGTTATTTTTGTGCAGTGGGGTGGGGTTTCAAAGCAAGGGAGTGTTGTGGCTGATCTATGTGGACAGAGCAGGGATGGATGGATGAGGGGAAAGAGTGGAGACAGGACAGGTGGCTGCTTCCTACTGAAGAGTTAAGGGTGAGGGCAGAGGAAGTAAAGGAAAGAAGACAATAGGATCAGGTGCTTGGAGGTGGGGGTGAAGAAGGGCATCATCAATAATGAGTCTCAGGTTCTGCACGTATGTGGAAGGCAGTGGTACATAAAAAAGGCATCTGGAGCTGGGCGTGGTGGTGCACACCTTTAATCCCAGCACTCTGGAGGCAGAGGCTGGGGGATCACTGAGTTCAAGGCCAGCCTGAGACTACAGAGTGAATTCCAGGTCAGCCTGGGCTAGAGTGAGATCCTACTTGGAAAAACCTAAATAAATAAATAAATAAATAAATAAATAAAAGAACTCTGTGGGGCTGTGGGGGCTGGGATCATCCAGCAAACTTTATAGGCATCTTCAACCGCTGAGCCATCTTCCAAGCCCCCCTAATGCGGCTTCTTTAATATTCTGAAAATCTGGCAAGTTAATAATGGAGTGAGTTGTGTTGGCTAGAGAATCTGCTTTTTACAGATGACAGTGAATACTAGGGAATCCCAAGACCCATCACAATGATAGAAGAAAGAATGAGGAGGAGGAGGAGGAGAAAGAAAAAAGCCACCTGCCTATCACCAGATGAGTCATCTCTATCTCATTTTTCAGGGCTCAGACAACATTCCAGAAGAAGTGGCTGATTAAATATGAGTGCTGCTCTCACTGCTAGCCTGACAACCTTCTCCAGGGAGATAGTGGTGAACACTGAGGAGACTCGAAACTCATCAAAGTAGAAAATGAGAGGCTCCTGAGAGCCCAACACTTAAGGAGAATTATAACACACCCTCCAAGTATTAGGGAGCATTGCAGAAGAGTGGGCAGAAAGAATGTAAGAGCCACAGGGTGAGAAGGTGTACTTGGAGGCATTGCCCCAGGCCCCCACAGAGACTAGTGCATTCATGACCCCATGGTGATTACCAATAACCCCCATGAGGAGGGTCCTCATTGGAATAGGGTGAGGGAGAGGTGACATAGGAGTTTAACTCAATAGGAATGTGACCACTTTATAACATGTTCATATGTTAAAAATCTTTAGAAAGAAGATAGAGAAAGAAAGAAAGAAAGAAAAGAAAGAAAGAAAGAAAGAAAAGAAAGAAAGAAATGAATGGTTGGGTTGTGTTGATGTCTGCAGTAAGCAGATTGGAGTTGGGTTGATTGCTAAAATAATAGTTGTTTCTTGGGTTGCTGATAACGATACACACAAAGGGCTCTTCAGGGGCACACACTGCCCTGTCATTTCCCTTCAGTGTCCTCATTCTGCCACCAGGTTGCTAAGGTGTGGCTCTTGTTTTGTCCTTTATCTCTACCTCTGCCTTCCCCTAAATAAGTGATAGTTTTATTTCACCCGATAGCCTAACCCAGAATCTGTCCCTTTCTTATCTCATGGTTTATAGACTGACTACAAGTCATTTTATCATATGATGTTTTGTTTTCTTAATTAACTGTACTGAACAGTTTGATTCCTTATTGAACATACTATCACATTCTCAGAACTACACTGTTCTAGGCTTTTCCTGTTCCAACTAAACTGTAATAAGAAGGGTCTTGTCTTTTATTTCTTTGCAAGAGATGAGGGGGGAGTGGAGAATGAGCACACCAGGGCCTTCTGTCACTGCAAATGAACTCCAGATGCATTCACCACTTTGTGAATCTGGTTTTATGTAGGTAATGGGGATTTGAACCCAAGCCACCAGATTTTGTAAGCAAGTGCCTTTAAACACTGAGTCATCTCTCCCACCCAGGGTGTTGTCTTTTAAGGATTACTTAAAATTACACCTGGGCCTCTTGTCACTCCAAACAATCACCAGATGCTTGTGCCATTTTTTTTTCAATCAAGTTTTCCCAGGTGGCTTGGGAATTAAAGCTGGGCCATTGGGCTTTACAAGCAAACACATTTAACCCCTGAGCCTTCTTCACCCCTTCCTACCAGGAAAAGGAGTGATTAATTTTGGGTCAGTGAACTTTTTCTGGGGGAAATAGAAGTCCAAACTGGGCTTTTGAAAAGTTAATAGGGGTTCATAATGCGAATTTAAGAAAAAGGATGGAAAAATAGTCCAGCAGGACTTAAGCAGATAAACACATTCAGGGAATGATAAATTTCAGAACTACTTCTGCACAAATTGTGAAAGAAAGATTGGAAGATGTCATAGAGAAGGAGGGACCGACTTCTGTGGCTTACTGAATTCACTATGTAGCCTTCGGGTGACCTCAAACTCACAAACTCAAACTCCTTCTATCTCTGCCTCCCGAAGGCATGTGCCACCATGCCAGTCTGTACAGCTTTTAGGGAGAAATGTTTACTCATTCTTTGCTAGGTTTTGAATTGTGTCAAGTTGTTGGGTTTTAAGAGTATCAATCTCAGTTGGAGAGATGGCTCAGCAGTTAAGGCACTTGCCTCCAGTGCCTAAGGCCCCTGGCTCAATTCCCCAGGACCCACATATGCCAGACCCACAAGGTGGTGGCCCTGGTTCTCTCTCTCTCTCTCTCTCTCTCTCTCTCTCTCTCTCTCTGTATTTCTCTGCTTGAAAATGGATAAATAAAATATAAAAAATAGAAGAGTATCAATCTCTTGTCAGATATGTAATTCATCAATATTTTCTCCCATTGGGTGGGTTGCCTTTTTAGTTCCTTGATAACTTTTTTTGCAGTGCTAAGGATAGAATCTAGGACCTTGCTTGCTATATAGGTAGGTGCTGTACCACTGAATGACACCCACACTCCTCTTTTTACTGTTTGTTGTTGTGGGCAACAAATGTTTATTTACTTCTCTATTCATAAGCAGAGAGAGATAGAAGAGAGACAGAGAGAATGGGCACACAAGGGCCTCCAGCTGATATAAATGAACTCCAGAAGCATGTGCCATTGTGCATCTGGCTTTACATGATGTTGTAATTAACTTCTTGTTGTTTGTTGCTGGCAGAAAGCACCTGACCAAAAGCAGTTATGGGAGGTTTATTTTGGCTTACAGACTCAAGGGAAAACTCCATGATGGCAGAGGAAATGACAGCATGAGCAGAGGCTGGACATCACCTCCTGGATAACATCAGGTGGACAACAGCAGCAGGAGAGTGCCCAACACTGGCAAGGGGAAGCTGGCTATAACACCCATAAGCCCACCCCCAACAACACACTGCCTCCAGGAGGCTCCAATTCCCAAATTGCTGGGGACCTAGCATTCAGCACACATAAGTTTATTTATGGTGGACAGTTGAATCAAACCACCACACATGGGTACTCTGGAATTGAACCTTGGTTGTTAGATTTTTCAGGCAAGCACCTTAACCAATGAGTCATCTCTCCAGCCCCTCTTTTTGTTTTGTAAATTTTGAAACAGTCTAAGTTGCCCAAACTGGCCTAAAGTTTACTCTGTAGCTCTCTGGTTTCATAACATAGTTTAAAGAGATGCAGATCTCTCAAGATTAAGTTTAAAATCACTTTTAAAAAGGAAGTCAGCTTATTATAACAATTATCTGTTTATCTTGTTTTTTCAACCCATCCTTTTTTGTGGCATCTGTGGGTAATTGTGACCTAGCTTCAAAACTAAAAACATGAATAGGAACTTCTGTAAAATATTAAGATCTAGCAAAGCAGGAAAAAAAAATAAATATGCTGTGCTCAGAGATGAAGGAGGCCCACAAGTATTGAAGCCAGACTCAAGTGTATCCCTATGGCCTACGAGGAGAGGAGAGGCAGACAGAGAGCCACAAAGAGAGTTATTCAGATGATGGAGCAGTGCTAGGCTTTCCCCTCACGCAGCCTGGCTTGAGGAGAGAGGCCAGACTCACATGTATCCTACGTAGCAGCACGTGATAAGGCCAGAAGATTTGGGAGGGGGTGTTGAGGGGGAGAGAGAGAAGGCTAGAGCCTTTATATGCAAGGGGAAGAGCAATTAATTAATTGGTAGGTTTGGAGGGCAGACCCTGCGCTATCTAAATACATGCTAGGCTGTGGGCAGCAGGGGGCGCTGCAGATCAGTCTCAGGCACCATTCCTGCCAAGTTTCATTCTTGTGCCAGGGCGAGATGGCATGTGGGTGGCATCTCCTCGTTCTTTCTGGGCCTCAGTCTCTAACTAAAAGTGCCTAGAAGAAGCTAGCTTTCTCCTGTTCTCCTTCAGCATGATTGCATAGTCAGTGACTCTGCTGTTTTGATTTTTAAGAAGGAAGGGAAGTACTGTACAATAGTGGCACATGGGAGGCCAAAGCAGGAAGATTATTGCAAATTTGAAGACAACCCAAGCTACATATGTAGAACTTATATCATGAAGAAAGAAAGCAAGAAAGAGAAAGAGAGACGCTGGCTGGCTGCAGCTCTGTAGAAGTGTGTGACAGGATTTTGAGAGCCATGGAGCCGCCTCATGGGTTGGGCTCTTGAATGCATGTCACAGGCCAAAGAAGAGTTAAGGAATGCTCAAAGATGTTGAGCCATGTACACTTTAAGAATATAGAACTACCCTTCTTACAGCTGTCACACAGCTAAGAAAGGGGCTGGTGTGGAACCAAAACTATAAAGCAAAGACCCAGGAATGAGTGCCTTCTCACACATGAAGTATGAAGCCTAACCTCTCAAATAAACATGGGTCTTAAAAGTTAGACTCCAAAATGTATTGTTTTTAGATATTAGAGACAGTGATTGTCTAAACACTCATCTATGGGATGCAAACCTCATCTCTGAGATCTGTGTTAGATTCCCATCTCCTAATATTTCTGGTCATATGAAGCACATCTGGAACTTGTCAAAGCAAGTTAACTTTACAAGATAGCTCCTGTAGCAATACCCCTGGCCAGTATTCCTTCCACCACACTTCCACTGCAGTTTACCCTTGAATAATCCCCATGAATATTAAAAATGAGGGGTAAGTTTCCTTAAAGTTTACATTTTGCTTGAACAAAGTGAGAGAGGCAATCAAGTCATAAATGAGTAACAATTAGCCTTCCAAATATTTCTCTTTTTTTTGTTTTCCTTTTTTAAAAAGTAAATCTTGAGCAGGCACTTAAGGAAAGAATTGTGTTTGTTTGATATAGCATCTTCCCTTTTCCATCCCATTTTGTACTTGTCATTTTATATTTGCTTTCTTGTAATATCAGATTAGGAAGTCTTATGAAAGAAATTAGTGGAAGGACTAATCAGTGTTAAAGAACCCTGAAAAGCATTAGTATTTTGTCTGAACCCAGAATCGCAGACTACTTGCACAAGATATATATATATATATATATATATATATATATATATATATATATATATATATATATATATATAATCCTTATATATACTTATATATTTGCACAAGTCCCAGCAATGATGCATTGATATTCTATTATGAACTGCTATGTTTTATTTCACAACTATTTTAACATAAATAGTTCAGTAATCCTGTTAGGCAATTTGGTTTTCTTTTATTTATTTTTTAAATTTTTTTTATTTTTTGTTTTTTTTCGAGGTAGGGTCTCGCTCTAGTCCAGGCTGACCTGGAATTCACTCTGTAGTCTCAGGGTGGCCTTGAACTCATGGTGATCCTCCTACCTCTGCCTCCTGAGTGCTGGGATTAAAGGCATGCACCACCATGCCTGGCTGGTTTTCTTTTATTTTTAAGAAAAATATTTACAAGTATTCAGCTAAGAAAGGCTATGTGTCTTGCCTATGCTCATATAGCTAACAAGTACAGTGTCAGAATTTTAAAAAATTTAAATATCTTTTAATAATTTTATTTATTTATTTAGAAGGAGAGAGAGAGAGAGAGAGAGAGAGAGAGAGAGAGAGAGAGAGAGAGAGAGAGAAAGGATGGGCATGCCAGGGTCTCTTACCACTGTAAATGAACTCCAGACACATTTGCCACTTTGTGCATCTGGCTTTAGGTGGGTGCTGGGGAATCGAACCCCGGCTGTTGGGCTTTGCAAGCAAGCACCTTAACTACAGAGCCATATCTCCAGCTCCCAGTGTCGGGACTTTTAAAGACTCAATACCTCAGTTGCACGGGATTAACCTAATTATGATCGTCACTTTTACGCCTAGCCCATGTATAGGACAATCATTTGCAAAGACAGGCCACGAACTGGAGACACCAGCCATGCACTCCAAGAAATTACTTCACAAAATGAGAGGGGAACAGGGTGTAGGCAGGGATTTCGCCTGTTGTAGCACAGAGAGAGAAAGAGAAAGAGAGAGGGGGGAGAGAATGGGCATGCCAGGGCCTCTAGCCACTGCAAATGAACTCCAGATGCATGCTCCACTTTGTGCATCTGGCTTTAAGTGGTACTGGGGAATTGAGCCTGGGTCGTTAGGCTTTACATGCAAGTGCCTTAACCACTAAGCCATCTCTCCAGCCCTGCAGCTCATATTTATTCAGTAGTAACAATGCCTTCAGGATCCTATGGATCTAAATTTGTCATGGAGGCTGCTGAGGTTAAAGTGTGAGAGAATCTTTTTATTAATCACTAATACCTGATGCCAGTTGTCCAAGATGCTGGCAAGAGGAAAGACCTGGGAAATAGAAAGCAGTGGACTTGATACGTGCGAAGATGTGAACTTCATTCCCTGTCCTGTACTGTAATCATCATTTCATGTTACACCCTAAATCAGTTTCCTTAGTCTTCAAAATGAGAGGTCTGGCAGGTCAGTGATGAATAAGGCAAGGTTGACAAGGTGACTCGCCATTAACATCTGTACATCCAGAGCCTACCCTCCCACACTATGCCGTTTTTCCAACCATTGTACTTACTTTTCATAAGTGCATATCTAAGATTTGCCTACTTGTCAAGATGTGCCTCTGTGTGTGTGTGTGTGTGTGTGTGTGTGTGTGTGTGTGTGTGTGTGTGTGTGTGTGTGTAAACATCTGGCAACATCTGGTCTTGGCTTATCATCTACACAGGCTGACATCCACTGGGAGGCCCAGACTTTCATCCTACCCTTGGCCAGCAGCCCAGGCAAGACACTATGAGTCATTCTTCATATCCTTCTACAGGGTCTCTTTAGGTCAAGTGACGCTTTGTTCCCACATCTATGCTACTCTGGGCCATAAAGAAAATATCCAGGCTCCTCTAACATTGTGAGTGCAGGGAAACTCAGTAAATGTCCTAGGTCTTTAGACACTGGGCTGCTTATTATACCCTGTACTATGTCCCCAGAGGGTATTTTGGGGGGAAGGAGACCCTGAACACACCTTGATCCTGGGTCCTGAACCTATCTGCCTCCAGTTACTCTTGTTCCCTCCCACCTTCCCGTTTCTTGGCCTTGGGGAGCGACTGCTGAACCCCTTTCTCAGACTTCACTTGCATTTAGAATTCTTTTCACTTGTGACTTTTCTTCTTCCTCCCATCCCCAGTGTAACCATTCTCCTTACTCATCCATATACAGCTCTCAATTTATGCAACAGAGCAATGCGGTTTCATGAACAAGTACCCAGGCTCAGGAACCATAGTGGAATGGCCTATATTTTGTCTCTACTTAATTAGCTAGCTATCTAACCCTAGGAAATTTACACAGTCACTTGGGGCTCAGTGTTACTTTATGTAAAGTAGGGTTAGTAATAACACCCACCTGTGGTAGGTAGTTCTCTGTTGCTGGAAGACCAATTTACCACAAACACAGTGGTTCAAACAACTCAAGCCTGCTATCCCCCCATTCTAGAAGTCATGAGATGATAGTGTTATGTTCTTTCTGGAGGCTTCTGGGGGAGAATTGCTTTGCCTTTTTCATATTCTAGAGCCAAAGCCAGTGGCACAGTGTCTTCAAGTTAAGCCTTCATGTGTTTCACTTCCCTCTTTAGTCATGGTATCTGTCTTTCTCACTTGACTCTTGGCCTTACATTAAGCCTGGCCTGGAAAATCTAGGCTAGTTCCCCATCTCCAGCTTCTTAACTTATTCATATCTGCAAAGTTTTGGTTTTTTTTTTTTTTTTTTTTTTTTTTTGCTATTTAAGGTACCACATCCACCATGGATTTGAGAGATGAAAAAAACATGGACATCTTGAGGAACGACCATGACTCTGTTTCCCATACCATCTAATAGGATTATGATGAGTAATTAAGTAAATGAAAACATATAGAATGCTAATTTGATATAATACCATTATTAAACCTAAGCCTAGACTTTTAAAATTCATAAGCCAAGAATTATTGTCTATAGCTTATGTTAATTTTTTTCTTGAGTGTGAGGCACACTGTACATTCTAAGAAGAAGGGCTGTGTGGTATATGAAGAAATATGGAGTAAAAAATGTCCATAAATCACAAAGATCCTAGGCCAGGTGCTTATAATCCAGCATTTGGGAGCTGAAGGCAGGGGGATTAGTAGTTGGCTACGTAGTGAGTTTAGGCCACATTGGGCTAGGTGAGCCTCTGTCTCAAACAAACAAACAAACAGACAGACAGACAAACAAACAAACAAAAAACCCAACTGTGCTGGAGAGATGGCTTAGCAGTTAAGGTGTTTACCTGCAAAGCAGAAGGACCTGAGTTTGATTCCCCATTACCCACGGAAAGCCAGATGCACAAGGTGGCGCATGTGTCTGGAGTTCGATTTTGGTGGCTGGAGGCACTGGTATGCTCATTTTCTCTCTCTCTCAAATAAATAAAATATAAAAAAAACAACAATTTTTTCAAAGATCCCATTCCTGCTACATTTGTAACTATTTTCATTTTTCCTGAATTGGTCTGCAAATAAGGGAGTTTCCTCACCAGTCACTCCAACTGCAATACATTTCTTTGTCACCAGGACCTTAAAATCTACACCCTCTTTTCTAAGTAAACGTTTGTCTGGGACCTTTCCTGGCTTTTCTTTCCACGATGCTTTCTCTCTTCCTCTTTCTTCTCTCTAAAATCCCCAAAGAGCCCTGTAAATGCCAAGAGAGACAGCATAGTTAAGGCTGGGCCTTAACAATTGGAGCTGACATCTTAGGAAGGGGAGCCCCACTCCACAGAGGGAAGCAAATATATTCTGGTATGTCATTAGCATCAGAGAGCATGAGAACCTCCATGGCTGGAACTTGCTTGGTTCATCTCAGTGAACCCATCTGGTTGTCCCCAGGCCTCATTAGCCAGGCTAGACTGCAAACCATCAGCTTCGCAAATGACAAGAGGCTGGTAGCAGTGACATCCTTCAGGCCAGGAAAAAAATTCTTTTCAAATGCTGGGAAAAAATATAAGAATGTATTCCCTGAAGTAGGGCCAGGAAGTCCCTAGAGAAAAACTGTGTCTCATTTCACAAAATGATCTCTGAAAATTAGAAGTGTGGACCTTATGGGGACCAAGGGATTACACTAAGGATTAGAATGAATGCTGAAAGAGGAAACAGTGGTTGTAGAAAAAGAAGACAAGTTAAAATTGTGAGCAGCTGTGGTGTGTCCAGTGCTGACATCTATTGAGGAGATACCAATGAATCCTGGCGCTGACCACTGATCAGAGCTTACAAGGATCACCAGTTATTGAATTGCCTCTATGTTTGGCATCTGATTAATGAAACTTCCTATTTTGTTTGTTTTCTTTGGGGGACTGTGGGGTGGGGACAGGTTCTTACTAGGCATCCCAGGCTGGCCTTGAATTCATGACGAATCTCCTGTCTCAGCCTCCTGAGTATTGGGATTGCAGGCAAGCATCACCACACCAGCTTTATTTTATCTTAATTTAAAGAAATATTTACTTATTTGAGAGAGAGAAGGGAAAAGGAAGAGAAGGCAGAGAGAAAGAGAGAGAGAGAATATATAGGTATGTTAGGACTTCCTGCCACTGCAAACTCCAGATGTGTGCACCACATGGGTACTGGAGAATTGAACCTGGACCTTCAGGCTTTGCAAGCAAGTGCCTTTAACCACTGAGCAATCTGTCCTCCCCTTCTTGTCTTGAAGACTGGAATGACCACCTCTGTCTTATGGTATTGCTGGAAGGACTAAATTTAAAAGTATTTATCAACAAACTTGGCATTCAGCAGATACCCAGCTTATATATGTGAGATCATCGTAGAATCAGGCAGAAAACATAAGGCCCCAAATAAACAGAATTAAAATATAGTGCTGACCCCAGAGGAAGGAACATATGAGTGGGAGGGGAAGGAATAAGAGAAATTTAAAAAAAAGCTGGACATGTGGATTCTGTAATTCTATCACTGAGCTGCAAGGGTGTGTGGAGGCAGGAGAATTGCTATCTCAAGGCTACTCTGAACTATGTAAGTTCCAGGCCAATATGCAAGACCCTGTCTCAGAAACCACAGAGAGGAAGAGATCTGATTCATTCATGCAGACTTGGAAATACTGGGGAAATCCGCTTGTGGGTTGGGGATGTTCAAATAGGCAGGAGATGACACCTTTCAACACTGTTCTGAGATGAAAACTTAGGTTAAAAGTAAAGAGGACCCATCAGAAGGCTTTAAGAAAGGTGTCTTTTGTTCAGATTGATGGTTTAGAAAGACTATTTAGGGATAGCATGAGGGGGTCGACATAATGCCCTTAGCATTGCAAGTCAGACGTGGTGACACACACCTGCAATCTCAGCCCTAGGGAGGTGGAGGCAGGAGGATCTCCAGTTTGAGACCAGCCTTGTCTAATAGTGATACAAGAAGGAAGGAAGGAAGGAAGGAAGGAAGGAAGGAAGGAAGGAAGGAAGGAAGGAAGGAAGGAAAGAAGGAAAGAAGGAAAGAAGGAAAGAAGGTTGGTTCAGATGAGCTATTTTAATTCACTGGGTAAGTGTGAGATTCTGGATTTAAAGCTGTCCTGGTTCATATTCTTCCCTATAGCTGTTTGTTCAGTAGGTCACTCACTGACTCTATCACCTTTCCTTTTTCTATGTGTACATTTCCGATTCTAATGCACAAACACAGGTATGCACAAAATATGAAATTCTTATTTTTTCCTTTAGCTCAGCTTAAATTCTATTTTAAAAATTATATTTGTTTATTTGCAAGCAGAGAGAGATAGAGATAAGAGACAGACAGAGAGAACGGGCATGTCAGAGCCTCTAGCTCCTGCAAAAGAACTCCAGATGCATGTGCCACTTTGTGGATCTGGCTTTATGTAGGTACTGGGGAAATGGAACTTGGGTCGTTAGGTTTTGCAAGTAAGTGCCTTATCTGCTGGGCCATCTCTCCAGCCCATCAGCTTAAGTTCTTTTGTGAGCCTTCCCTTTGGGGGAAGGAGCATAATTTCAATTACCTTGACACTGCCCTTCCTTTTTGCCATGGCTGTACATAGGAGTGCCAGGGTATGTGGTATCACGTAGCCAAACTGACATCCTCTGGGCTTCCATCTCTTGCAGTCTCATTGCTAACCCCCCTCAGGTTCAGTCCTCTTCACAGACATTCAGTAATCAGTTTTTCCACTGCCCAACCAGATGCTCTCACAATGAGCTGAGTAGTGGAAACTGTAGTAAACTTGCTGTATACCAAGCATATGAATCTTTGGCAGTTGAAGGTAGGGGGAAATCCTATCAGGGTCATTCTTTATTTCTCTGCCCTCCTGGGCATGTACTAGACAGTCCCTGGTTTCTTCATCAGTGAGACAAGTGGGTGAGTCTATTTAAAGTGCCAACTCTTCACCATGGTCTTGCCACTTTCTGGACATTATCTTCTGTTTTCTTGGGTGGTCTTCTTTCTCCTCCTTTTGTCTGTCTGTCTGTCTGTCTGTCTGTCTGTCTGTTTTTGAGACAGAGTCTCATGTAGTGCAGGCTGGCCTTGAACTCCAGATACTCTTGTCTTAACTTCCTAGGTACTGAGACCTATGTACCACCATAACCAGTTTCTAGACTCCTCCAGGTCTCAATTCCACCTGAAGGATAAGGAAATATAGGCACCCTTTCTCAAGGACCCTTGGCATCTAAGCTCCCATTACTTATCTCTCTCTCTCTCTCTCTCTCTCTCTCTCTCTCTCTCTCTCTCTCTCTCTCTCTCTCTCTCTCTCTCTCTCTCCCTTCACTTTCCAAGCTTGACTCCTGGAAGATTCCCATGTTTCTTTCTTCAGTTATTTTCATTTTTTGAATTGCCTCAAGTTTGTGTAGTCCCCCTCAGGGTCTATGACTTGAAACTCAAAAGATAGAAAGAAGCTCTTCTTAAATCTGTTTTCTTCTGTAATACCCCTTCCCTGAGGCCATGATGGAAGCAAAGTGGTAAAAAAAATATGGAAAAGTGTCAAAGAAAAATAATCCATGAATACTTCATAGCCAGTATCCCTCTACATTGTAAACAGAGTTATCAGATGGTAACCCGTCATCTCTTTAGTCTTTAATCTTTGAAAGTCTTTTATCTTGTCCCTAGTTGACAGATCTGACACATGTAATTTTGGTAGTTGTTTGACTTATTGATGCTGGACATGGCCAGGGCAGAATGTTACTGGCTGAGAAATCCCTCAAAGACAAGGGCAGCCTCTGTGAACTGGTGGGTGGGTGGCGGGAGTAGAAGAGGAATGAAAGATGAATTTGTCCTCTGTCCTGCCTTAGTGCCCTAGGATGGCTCAGGGGCTCAGGCCTGGAACTGGGACATGACTATGGAAAGCTGAGATGGGAGGGAGCATCCGTCCCCACCTCACACTGCTGTGCCTATGACAGCACTAGTTGATGCCCATTTTATCCTCACAGGCCATCTGGCTAGTGGCCCTTGCCTCTCTCAAAATGATCATAGGAAAAAAGAAAAAAAGAAAAAAAAAGATCATAGGTTTGAAAGTGAATTATGTGCTCACTCTATTTCTAATTTACAAAACGCCTTCCAAATGTCCTCATTTGAATCTAGGCTGGAGACATTAAAAAAAAACTTAATTACCAAGATTTTTCTTCATGTAATGAGGTCAATAAAATCACCCAAAAGACTGAGATTGAGGAGAATCTATATTTTTAACTCTAGGGTTGTGTCATTATAATTGCAGTGTAAATAAATAAAGGTATAGCATTTAGCCACTTCTCTTTTATTGCATTATTCACTTTTTTGCTGTGTCTTCATACTTTATTACTCATTCAACTTGTAGTGGCAGAGAATCTCAAATTATCTACTGTTCTATGCTTCACCCTTGAGTTCTTAACTACGTAAAATACAAATACAGGCTTCCTTCATAAAATTTCTTTTCCACCACTGATGTGATCTTCCTCTATGATAGTTTCTAGCAAAATGGTCACTTTTATTTATGTGAGCCATAGGAGAGAGAGAAAGAGAGGGGGGAAGAGAAGCAGGCTTTGTGTCTAGTCAGAGCTTAGTCTCTCGGCCTCCAAAATGGTATCTCAATTGTGTTATTCTTGGGAGGAGATGAATGCTGGATCCTCACATGGTAGAAGGAACAGAAAGGTATTTCTTTGAGAAATGTCTTAATTCCCCTTAAGGAGAGAGGACCCCTCGTGGCCGTCTAAGGGTTGCACCTCTTAATACCATTAAAGCCAAGATTCAACCTCAGCATAAATTTTGGAGGATTCCATTGTCTGTTCTCCTTGGAAATCTTTAGTTTTATAAAGAGAATATGGTTCTTAAGCTATATAATTAGGAAACATAGTCTCTAAAATTTTTTTGTTCTTTTCTAAAATTAAGCAATCATATTATGAGCAGGAGTAGAGAGATGGGCAGGCAATGGAGCTTTCGCCTTTTATAGCAAGTCATTCCAAGAACTACCAAAGGAGTCGCATGGAAAATACCTACCCCTCCCTATTATGACCAAAGTCTCTACCCTGCAAGGTCTACCCCTCCCTACTATTACCTGAAGGTCCCACCTTGCAAGGTCTACCCTCCCTACTATGACTCCAAAGTCCCACCCTGCAAGGTCTACCACTTCTTAGCAGTGCCATCTTGGGAACCAAGTATTTAATCACAGTGGAACTTGAGGGACACAAACCACATTCAAATAGCTCCATGAGTCATAAGGAAGAAGCCTGGATGCAGGCAAACAAAAGGTAGAAACGTCATGCTTGGCCTGGAGAGATAGCTCAGAAGTTAAGGTTCTTGCCTGCAAATGCTAATCACCCAAGTTCAATTCTCAGTACCCACATAAAGCCAGATGTACAAAGTGGCACATGCATCTAGAGTTTGTAGTGGCTAGAGGCCCTGGTGCACTCATTTTCTCTCTCTCTCTCTCTCTCTCTCTCTCTCTCTCTCTCTCTCTCAATGTAAATAAATACAATATTTAAAAAAACATTATGCTTATCAGTTGTGGGTAACTTGGACATCTGATGGCTCTGACCCTCCCCTCTGAGAATTTGAGGCTCTTCTCTTTGCCTCCGAGACTGTGTATGCTCCACATTCCCCTTCAGATTAATTTTTTTGTAGTATATCCAAACAACTTGAAATTATAATTTAAGGGTAAAAGCTGTAAAATTATGTTCAGTTTTAGATAGAGTGAGTGTATCTTTTCTTGTTTTTCCCAAATAAAATCAATTTGGGGAAAATGTACACAATTCCAAATTGGAAAACCACAATTCCAAATTTCAAAACTTGCTCTTAAAATTATAGGACACTCAGGTCCTTACTTCACACTGACATTGAATTTCAAGAGACTTGAGATAAACTTTGAAAGTGCTATCATTTCTTAATGGCTAAAAAAGTCATTACAATTCAGTTTGTGTTTATATTCTGCCTAAGACCCCTGTATGTCTCAGCACTAATAAAGTCTAACAGGCTCCACTCCAAAGACCTCATCTTTTACCAGGTTAAATAATGGCATATATATTTTTAAAGGAGCCAATTACTTTGGTGTTTGAAGGCATTCAGAGCCCAAATTCTAATGACCAAAGTCAAAATCTTTATTTTTATAACTATATAAATGTGCTACCACTAGCTTTTCCAAAGGAAACACATTATAAGTAAGCAATTACATCTGCTCACTGATGTGTATGGATTCCCTAGAAGTCGCATTGGGCTTAATCACAGACCACTCATAGTAATAGCTTTTTAGTATCAAGTGTAGCATGATACTAAGCTATTTTAGCTTTTGCACATACATATTGCAGTTCTGGTTGAAAATGGAGAAAAGTTTGCAGCATTCCACTGTTAAGCTAGATTGCATCCATCCTTTTACAAGGGATCAATGTCAATGTCATCCTTGTCAGACTTCACAGTTTCAACGTCCAGTATACAGTCTGAATACACCACCTCCATATTCTCATCTTCATCTTCTTCCTCACCACCAGAAGAGTCTTCCTCTGCTTCGTCAATAATTTTTGTTGCAGTCAGCTTTCTTGTTGCTACACAGAAAGAACCTAACCGAAAGCAGCTTGTGGAGGAATGGGTTTATTTTAGCTTACGGAGTAGAGGGTAGAGGCCCTGGTGCACCCATTACTCATCCCTCCATCATGGCAGGGAAAACAGTGGCATGAGCAGAGAGGCTGGACATCACCTCCTGGCCAACATCAAGTGAACAACAGCAATAGGAGAGTGTGCCCAACACTGGCAAGGGACAGTCTCTGCCTTCCTTCCCTCCCCTGGCTCCTCCAGTGTGGCAACACCATCATCATCTTAACTGGAATTCCCCTCTTTGCATCTTTCTTTACATTCTTTACACTACTTGTTTGTATTCTTTTTTAGAGAGAGACAGAGAGACGAGAGACAGACATACACACAGAGAGAATGGGCAAGTCAGAGCCTCCAGCCACTGCTAACAAACTCTAGGTACATGTGCCACTTTGTACATCTGGCTTTACATGGGAACTGGGGAATAGAACCTGGGTCATTAGGCTTTGAAGGCAAGTGCCTTTGTGACAGTTAACTCCTTCAGGCAAGTTCCATAGATCCCAAACCTGACCCCTCCCCTTGAGTGGGAGGTGTCTCTAACTAGAGTTCAAACCTGATCCTAAAATTGATTGGTCAAAGATAGACCAACCAGCTGTCTCTCTGCTCACCTGAGGCAGGAATACTCACTGAACAGAAAAATTCTGTCTCTTCTCTCCCTGACATGGCAGGCTAGAAACATAGGGTAATGTCCCCCACCACAGTGGCTGTGGTTAGGGGCTGGATTTCTTTCCCATATGAACCTCTCTTTCTCATAGTGGGAGCCTTCTGTTATCTTTCCTTTTTTCTGCTTGCTTAGCTGAATGTCATAGATTTTGGCTAAAACTTCTCCCACATGTCCTCCACACACTGATGGCTGGAGATCTCTGTAATTTTCCTTTGAATAAAGTCTCCCACTATACCTTATCCTCTGGTGGTCTATAATTTTAATTCTTTAACTTTATAGACAAGAATTTGGGTACTCCTTAAATTCTGAGGTGCATTGGAGTTTGTTGGGTATTATCTAAGCTCTAATCCCCAGCTCTGCTGTTACATTTTGACCACTAATCCATCTCTTGAGCCCTTGTTTGTATTCTAAACAAATGTTCCCAACATTCATTTCACAAATGTTTATTCAGCTTTTATTATATACCAGACACTGTGCTAAGCAATTGAAACATAAGCCTATCAAAGAATATATAGTCTAGTGTGGAAATATATTAATTATTAATTATAGTACAGTATGATAAGAACTGTGAAAGGGCACGTCTATGGTTGGAGGAGGTAATAAAAGTAAGATTATTAAAGTTGCAAACTATAAGAAAAAGATAAATAAGTAAGCCTGGAAACTCAGGGAATATTAGAGAAGGAGCTCTTAAGCTGGACCTTCAGAGAATAGTTACTATAAGATAGGAAATGTTGGGATAGAATGGTAGAGTAAATCTAAAGAAAACAACATTTGTTAAGCCACAGTCTTGAAGCTGTATTACCATTCACAAAATCTGTAAGCAGTTCAGTAAACTAAAGGTGTGTTGGAAGAAGCACCAGGGAATGTAGTAGAAGAACCATGGAGGGCTGAGGAGATGGCTCAGGGGATGGAAGCTTGCTTGCAAAGCCTTCTGTCCCAGGTTCAATCCCTCCATATCCACTTAAATTCAGATGCACAATGTGATGCATGTCTGGAGTTGGTTTGCAATAACAAAAAAAAAAAAAAAAAAAACCCTGGCATATCCATTCTTTCCTCTCTCTCTTTCTCTCATAAATAAAAAATATTTTTAAGTGTCAGGGAATGTAGAAGCACCCCAGAATGGTATGAAGAAATCCATAAGCCACAAAAAAAATCCTTTTAGTGTCTGTGCAGATGAGGCACAGTGAAGCAGTCTGAGTAAATTGCAGCAGAGAGCACAGGCTGTGACAAGCTGGAGGTACATCTACTGTCCTAATGGGCAAACATTCTTCATCCCAGCCTGATGCTGCCACGGGGAATGCAGACCAGAATGTCACCAGGTAGTTTTCATTATTTTTCAAGTAAATTCTAAACTGCAGATTTTTTAAAAAATATTTTATTTATTCATTTTCAAGGAGAGAGAGAGAGAGAGAGAGAGAGAGAGAGAGAGAGAGAGAGAGAGAGAGAGAGAGAGCGCACCAGGGCCACCACCTTGTGGGTCTGGCTAATGTGGGTCCTGGGGAAGTGAACCCAGGGCCTTAGGCACTGGAGGCAAGTGCCTTAACCGCTGAGCCATCTCTCCAGCCCTAAACTGCAGATTTTTTAATGTGGGAATTTCCCCATGGTTAAAGTATCATGGAGCCAGACAGAATGCATCTGCTTGCAAACTCTGAGACAAATCACGATGACTCTTACCTAGAAAGATGAAGAGATGGAACTTCTTCCTAAACACATTCAACAGGACTCCATTAAACACTTTATTTTGTTAATATTTATTTACTTTCAAGCAGAGGTTATCATGAGAATTACCACATTTTTGATTCTCTGTGGAGCCACGTCAACCAGTGCAGGAGGAACCCTAAAGCCAAGTGTTCTGAATGGCTGCAGGGGCAACTTCCTTTGCTACCCCCAGATTCTAGCATACTCCTACAAATAATCCCCATCATTGCAGGAAGTCTGTGCATGTTTTACATTAAATCAAGCAGTTTTTTTAAAGTTACTGTTTCATGGACTTTAGGCATCTTCCCAGAAAGACTTCAGAGATATTTCAAGTGGAAAACACATGGGTAATTCCATGCAAGATCAATTGGCTACCTTTCAAAAGGCTCCACACGATGGATTAGCTTGTTAAATTTACCCCAATCCATGCTCTGGCTCTCAGCCTAGAGATTTAGAAACTGGATTTTATCAACACAGATCTAGTTGTCATTACTGGTTCACATTAATCAACCCACAAAGACTGATCAAAAAAGCCAGAACATCTATATATTAGTAGCTGTCCCAAAGATGGGAATACTTGCTCAAAATATCACATATGAGTAAAGATTAAGGAGAAATCTATGTGTTCTAACATCCATGAGAGAGGGATGGGTAGAGTTAGTGCTGGGAACTGTACATAACCCAAAGCCAATATTACTGCTGGGGAAACATTTCTGGTAAGTGTTTGTTCCAGAAGTGATGGTATTGCTTTGGTTTGGTGTTTGGCAATGGTTTGTCTGTAATGGAGATTTATGCACCCCAGAGGACCCAGGTTCTTGCATCTGTAACCATGGGCTCTCTCTTTCTATTGGATGATGAAAAAAATAAATCATATCTAAGAAGGTGATTGATTAATTGCACCTGGGGAATGAGGTAGAAATAAGAATTAAGGATTGCCACACCTTGTTACTTTATGACTCAAACACCTAGTTGTGTAATAGATCCATATTATTATTACAAATATTAGGTCATTAATTCCATTTGGACAAACAGTGATTTAGGGATGCCTTGGCAATATCTAAACTGAAATGTCTTGTGGGCAGTTCCATATGTAGTACTGTAACTCAGAAGTGTGAGTTCTGTGCCAGAGATATAAATGTGGGATTTGCCTGTATACAGATAACTGCAGTCAGGGATGGAGAGATGGCTCAGTAGTTAAGGTGCTTGCCTGTAAAGCCTAATGACCTGGGTCCAATTCCCTAGCAGCCACATAAAGCCAGATGCACAAAGTAGCACATGCATCTGGAGTTCATTTGCAGTGGCTAGAATTCCTGGTGTGCCCATTCTCTTTCTCTTTCTCTCTATCTCTCACTCTCTGTCTCTCTTCTCTCTCACTTGCAAATAAATACATAGATAATAAATAAACAATTAAGTTTAAAATTAAATAAAATAGAAAAGATGAATAACTTAAGTCATGGGATTTTATGATGTTTTCTTCAGGGCAAAATATAAAGTGGAGGGTAGAATTTTGAGGTTCATCAGTGTTTAGTTGTTGGGTGAGGACTATGGTATGGTCTTCAGCCATATGATCCTGGACCCACCCGCTTTGTCTGATTTCAGAAGCTAAGCTGGGTTGGGCCTGGTCAGTATTTGTATGGCAGGTGATCAAAAGAGACTGAACAAGGATAAACTAGAATAGCTGGATGGTACAGTGTTTAAAAGCTCTTTCTTACAATGCCCGCTGGCTTGGGTTCAATTCCTCAGCCACCCATGTAGAGCCAGATTATCCATTTATAGTAGTAAGAGACTTTGATGCACACACACATACATATATACATAAACGCTAACATGGAATTCCACAAGGCCAGAGACTATTTAAAGAAAACAGTGTAGGTACTTCTTGAATGGAATGTGAGTTTGAGGTTTAAAATGACAGTGCATTGCACGAATTTAAAGTATCTAGGATCTAGCAGACCATACACTGCAATGGTGTGCCCTGGAAGCAAGGTCAAGGAGACTTGGGGAAATCCCGAGATGTGGCATGTTGCATCTGCCCTCTGTGATGGTGGGGGGGGACAAGTCATCTAGGCCAAATTTATGTATGATTCGCTATTAAGTAAGAGGATGATGAGGGGCTTACTGGGGTTCACAACAAAAGAACAGAAAAGGAGATCTTGACCTATGCAACCTTGGAAGAAACACTATTAACACAGCAGCAGGGTAATTAATTAGGGTGGGATAAGGGTGCTGAGGAGCCAAGCTTGCTCCTGGAAGAAAGGAGTGTGTGTGTGTGTGTGTGTGTGTGTGTGTGTGTGTGTGTGTGTGAGAGAGAGAGAGAGAGAGAGAGAGAGAGAGAGAGAGATTGAGAGAAAGAGAGAGAGAACTAGGAACTGTAAAATTGTTGAACACTTTCCCTCCCTTGGGTGAGTCTTGCCCAAGGTGACCTGGAGCTTATTATACAAATGAGGCTGGCCTCTATCGCACAACCTCTTGCTTCTTGAATGCTGGCTTTACAGATGTGTGTTACTAGGCTTGGTCAAAGTACTTTTTAAAAATCTATTTTAGGGCTGAAGAGATGGCTCCGCAGTTAAGGCACTTGCCTGCAAAGACTAACACCTCAGGTTTGATTCCCTAATACTCACAGAAGCCAGATGCACAAAGTGTCACATGCATTTGGATTTTGTTGGCAGTAGCTGGAGGCCCTGGCATACCCATACTCACTCTTTCTCTCTCATGCTTGCAAATAAATAAGTAAAATATTTTTTTAAAAGTATTTTATATTCAGACATAAAAATTTCACTTTAGTATGTTACTTTAGTTTTTAAATCCATTAATCATGGTTGTAAAAAAATTAAGTCTGAAAACATTGAGTAAACTGATTCTGGGAACATTTGATGCTGAGGAAATGCTGGCACCAGAAGAATGTTGGGATCTTTGCTTAAAAGTGAGTCGCTGCATCTGGCCTGTCCAGATTAAATTAAGGTCAGAGTTTGAAACTGGGAAATATTAAACACACACTTATGATGACATTTGACAACTTCAGTCTGCAGGCTGGAACACCAATAAAATTAAGGACCGTGTGCTATATACTCAGGCACAGCCGGCACTCCTGACTGCAGTGGAAAGATGTCTTCTATAACTTAAATGAAGCCAAAGAAAAGGGGTTCTAAAGGCATGACATTCCTTATTACTCCCTTTGGGAACAAATCGAGTTTGAAAACGTCTCAGAGATGCCTTATTCAGGAAGGAGCAGGTAAAGAGAAATATCCAGATGCCTTTAAGAGCAGCAGGATAGTAGATGTTTTCTCCTCTTGGGGTTGAGGTTGTGAAGAGAGGAAAGATTCTCTATAAATGGTCACCCAGCACCCACACACTCATCACAACTTAAAAATAACTGCAGACTTCGCATTCCATTTCACCCAGACCTCATAATGAAGCCCAGCTGGGTTTAACACACTTTGTTGTCTTATTGTTGGAATCATAGATTTTATAAATAAAATGAGCATCAGAAATAATGGAAATCTGCTTCTAAAACTTAAAGGACCCTTCAAGACAGTTTGACTATGTTTGTGGAAAGATATAAATTGAGAGGCTCTTTTATAAAACACTCCCCCACCACTTCAAAACCAGCCTGGGACAACTTCATCCAAAACCACAAAATCAGTTTTAGAAACTTTGGTTGGTAAAATATGCCTCCCCATCCCAGGCCTACTTTGCATACAAGATGGTTTTAGAACTGAATACAATAATTTAAAGATCAATGTGCTGTGGTAGAAGATCTAGAAGTAAATAAGCTTTAAAATCCTGTTTGGAAGGTTGGAGAAACGGCTCAGCAATTAAGGCACCTGCCTGCAAAGTCTAACAACCTAGGTTCATTTTCCCAGTACTCACATAAAGCCAAATGTACAAGGTAGCACAATGCATTTGGAGTTCCTTTGCAGGGGCACCCCTACATTTTCTCTCTCTCTCTCTCTTTCTCTCTCTCTCTCACACACAGACATATATACAAGCACACATATGCCTACACATATGAAAACATGTGTACATAGCACACACACATACACACACAAAAAAAGAATTTTAAAACTTGAAAGCTTGGCTTTTGTTATTAGCTAAAATACTCTTAACAATTTCCTTGACAAAAGAGTGCCTGCATACACTGACAAAAATATGCTTAGATAATTTTTTATTTCTGCAATCCATTATGACCTTCTAAATACTTGAAAATGAGGGTCAAAGTACTTTGTATCTATGACACAGAATAATATAAGAGCAGACTCTAAGGAATTTCACTTGAAGTGGATGCGCTCTTCGCACACAAAACATGTTTTATCTCGTCTTACTTGGCTAAGGGGAGAAAGGGAAAAAGGAACAGTACTGTCCAGAGGACAAAGGATCCTAGAGGCAAAAAATTACAGATGGCTTCACAGTTCAGCCCAAGTTTTAGTATCTAATAAAGGCTGGGTTTAAGAATGCAGTAAACATTTGTTTTTCTTGGAATTCAAAAAACTAGCACATGCAAAATAGTGAGAGTGTTTTTCCTTCCTATTCTCCACTCTATTTTTTTAACCAAATAAAAAAAATACAATGTTGCCAGTAGTTTAGTGTGAAAATCAAAACCAGGATGTTCCATGGGGTCAGAACAGGGTTGGCATGATTTCACACATGTTCCCCACAGTGGATCCAATGATGCATCAACCAATTTTAGTCAGACCAAAATTTACTGTGGGAGTCTTACCAGCAACAGGTATATGTTGAGCCATATGAGATGGGCATACAATGAGCCCACAGTAAAATAAATTCATTTATTTATTGATCTAGTTACTTGCAAGGAGAGAGAGAGAGAGAGAGAGAGAGAGAGAGAGAGAGAGAGAGAGAGAGAGAGAGAGAGAATGGGTGCACCAGGTCCTCTAGCTGCTGAAAACAAACTCCAGATGCATGCACCACTTTGTGCATCTGTCCACTTGGTGCATCTGGCTTTATGCAGGTATTGGGAAATTGAATCCCAGTCATTAAACTTTGCAGGCAAGTGCCTAAACTGCTGAGCCATCTTCTCCAGCCCCACAGTACATTTTTTTACCAATGAATTAGACCTTGTGTGTGACTAGTGTTCTTTGCCTGCCCAGATGCAAGACCATTGCCAACACATAAAGAGAAGAGAGGAACTTGTGGCTATAACACGACCCTTCATCTGAGATGGTCAATGGAACTTTCTAGGCCAAAAGAAGTAAGCCGAGTCACAAGCCATACTGCAGAGTCAAAGACTGAGTGCCAGGTGAGCAGTCAAAAAGCACCAAATTAGGAAGGCACCAGGGAAACAAATAGAAGCTTGGGTTTGAAGGAAGGCTTTTAAACTCCAGGAAGCAAAAGTGAATGAAAGAAGTCAGAATTGGACAAGGAAGGGGTTGAGAGGAAGAGAAAGGGCAGGTCTACCTGGATTGAGGGCCAGGAGCTGGTGGCAATGCAGAGGGAAAGACCGAGGCATGGGTGAAATCCCATGGAGGAGCCCCATTCAGTATGCCTTTTCCTGAGAACATAAGGTTGGCTCCAAAATGGAGTGTTTATATTATATAAGCCTGTGCCCTGTCCATAGCCAGTAGGACCAGGTGGGCATCTGACCTAAACTTGGCTTTGTGTGAGAACTTGGAATTGGAGTTTTTTTGTTTTTCAATTTTTTACATATTTTTATTTACTCACTTCAGAGAGAGAGAATATGGAATATGGGCATAATAAGGCCTCTTGCCACTGGGAAAAAAAACAACAGTCCATATGCATGCAGCACTTTGTATATCTGGCTTTACGTGGATACTGGGGAATCAAACCTAGCAGGCAGGCTTTGCAAGCAAGCGCTTTTAACCACTAAGCTATCTCCCCAGTCTGAGAATTTGGACTATGGATTGAGATATTTAGTAAGCTTGGCATCTTCTAATGAATAGAAGTAGTGATAATTTGGAAAACATGTTGCCTATGTAGAAATAAAAACAGAAAAAGCAGCTTTGAAACAAAGATAGAGATATGGGAAGTGTGAGGAGGTTATAACCCAGTTTTTTATTGGTCTTCTGATCCCTGGTCTCAGCTCTTCCTTGAGGACAAGTTTTGCTTCTTATCCTTAGAGAGAATAAACCATCTTGATTTCTACTAAATTGATTTTTACTGAAGCAAAATTTAGAATGTGTCTGTTACTTGCATCCCAATCAGTAGAGTCTGATAGCCGAAGTGTCCTCCACCATCAGATAAGGCTCAGCCAAGGGTGAAGATGATGATTTGAGTATGTTTATCTTTATCATTGCTGAGATTTTAAAAAATCGTATCCCGAGAATGCTAACATTGGTGCTAGGGAAACGGACAAAATTAGGGTCACTAATCCAGGTGTTAGGATGAGAGGTATGGAATTAAGGAATAGAAGAAAAATCAAGGGATAAAGCAAGCAGAAAGTGGGCAGTTTGGTGAAAAATTTTAAAGGCCCTTAGATGGAACTTTATGCCACAGTTGTGCTACTTTATAAAGAAGGTGGATAGGCCATCTCGTAGGACTCAGAGCAGAGTAAGTATCTGATTAGATGTTGGGAACAAGGATTCAGAGACACTGTCAGCTTCTGGAGTACCCTCTGAATACTACACGCATTTCACAGTAAGTGCTGTAAATGATGAATTACTAAGGCTGTTAAACTAGATGTGATGGAACATGCCTGTAATCTCAGTCCTTAGTGGATCAGGAAATCAAGGCAACTCTTGGCTACATAACAAGTTCAAGGCCAGTTTGGGCTACATGAGACTGTCTTTAAAAAAACCAAACAAATGAACAGCAAAAATAAAATCCTGCTGTCAATCATTGAAATTATTATTTTGTGATTTTTTTTCTGAAACAGGATCTCATTTATCTCAGGCTGGCCTCAAATTTGCCATCTAGCTGGGGGTGAATTTGAACTTCTGATCTTCCTGCCTATATATACCTCCTGAGTGCTGGGATTGCAGGTGTGTGCCAACATGCCTGGTTTTATGCCATGCTCAAGATTAAACCTAGGGCTTTGTTCATGATAGGCAAGCACTCTACAACTGAACTACATTCCAGTCCTTGCTGAAATTATTTTATTGCAGTCTAATTTAGTGACAATAACAATTTATTAATAATTTATGTCCAGTTAGTATATTGAATGCATTAACCATATTTAGCATGGATAATAAAGATATCACCTAATAACTCTGAATGATAATTGCTATTATGCCCATCTTATATATTTGTGGTTGATAGATGAATTTAGAATATCTCAGTTTTCTTGTGAATGCAACTAAGTCAGCCTTAGATGTCCTTTCTTTCTTCTCTTTTGGTGTATTGGTGTATGGTACGTGCATGTGTGTGGGCAGGTGGATGTGTGTGGAGACCATGTGTCCTCCTCTGTCACTCTTCTACCTTATTTACCTGTGACAGCATCTCATTGAACCTGGAGCCCACTGTTTTCCAGTTAGACTGGTTGACCAGTGAACCCCAGCAACCCTCCTGTCCTGTCCAACCCTGTCTGCCCTCCTTCAGCAGTGGAGTTACCGGCATGCATGACCATGCTTGGCTTTTTATAGAGGAGGATTGGGGATCAATCTTGGGTCCTGATGCTTGTGCAGCAGGCAGGTAAGAACCTGCTGAGCCATCTCCTCAGCCAGCATCTTCTTTTCA